>JABXWE010000991.1:0-55087 GCA_014611495.1 Limonius californicus
GCCTTAAGCCAAGCTCTAACACGAAGACATTGATGTGTTAGTGCCCCAACGTGTTGATACCACATTGCACGTCTAATATTTAATGGCACATCTTCCAGTAATAAGGGTAAAGAGTTTTCTAGAAAGTATTCGTAATTCACACCATTCAAACGGTGTGGCAGTTCAAATGGTGCAATCCGGCGATTATTAAAAATACCAGCTTTCATATTAACACTAAATCTAATCTTATTATTCTCAAAATTTGGTTTCTACATATTCCAGTAGGTAATGCAATTCTTCGTACACTTAAAGACGGATCTTCTTGCAATAAATCAAGAACTTGTTCATCATCGCTTAAGGGTCTACGGACAACTCCTTGGCCGACTGCATGTCTTGCACTGAAAGTGCCATGTTCCGTCAGCTGACGAAGAGAATTAAAGAAAACTGCACGCGTAGGTAGTCTTCTATTGGGATATCTTCTACGATAATCTTGTTGTGCTGCTAAAGCATTTCATTCACACTGGCCGTAAATATAATGAATATTATTATCTGCATATTCTTCATTTGAAAATATCATTGTGAATCACTTGTGAATTACGATGGGAATAAGGATACAAAGAAGAGGCCAATATTACAAACAATAATTTGTTAAAAACGATGTTCGACGTATCTTTTTAAATATGTTGTTGAGCGTTTAAAATTCACAAATTTTAGGATTGGTTACAAAAAATTGTGTAGTAAAGAATCTTTAATTAATTTAATTTGAGTAAATAGGTAACCATCTTAAAATTAATACTACTTTATGTGGGGTAAAGTTACGAAATTAAGCGATCTCAAATGTGCAGTTGCAGTTGAATCTTTCTATTCTACAAAGCCATCAGAGCGAATCAGCTCTAGTCGAAAAACGCGTTGATACCTAAGAAAAGACGCTACAATTGGAACAATAGCTAGAAAGAAGGAACCTAAGTAGTCACAGTTGCAAAAATTTTAACTTTCTCTATTTAAGTAATTATGTTTGCTGTGTATATAGAATTGCCCTTCAGGTACAGAAAAACGGATTTGCTACTTGAACGAAAACTTCCTCATCAAGTTTTTTCGATTTAAAATGTAAACTCCTTTAACCCTTTTCAAACGATTGCACAAACGTTTCGGCAAATAACTTGCTTGTACGTTTAGCACCAAGCTAATAATCTTATCATAATCAAACAATTTGTTGCAACTCGCATTCATAGTGTTATCGACCTTAGTTGCTGTTTGTCAACTGGCTTTTTATAGACAAATTCATAACTTTCTTGTGTTTACCAGGTTGTTCACACTATATACATACATTAGTTAATTTTTGAATCAAGATCGGTCGTGAATTGATTCTTATCTTCCATGAACGCGGCCTAATGGGTCCTCCTGAGAAAAGTCGCCTACTTGAGATTAGAATCCCGGCATTACTAGGCTGCATAAGAACATTTCATCTGTATTGAGAATATGCTGCACTAAATATTATAGAACAAAATAATACATAAGTGATAGCAAGGACAATATTGAATTTGATTGTTTGAACGATGTAAATTATAGCTAAAAGTTTAATGCTTATGAAGGAAGGGCGGTTTTCCGCCGGGACGGGGCATGGGAATTTTTGCAAACTGACAGTAATAATTTACTCAAATACACCGATATAGCTTCAGAAATGGGGTATATGTAGTCATCAACGCTCAATTCTTGGGAGCTCGGGATCTTACAGCTGCAAACCTGAGCGTGGTGCACTTCTAAAGTATACACATAGAGAATCGAGTTCCATTGCAGTGCATACCAGCAAAGCATGGAACTCGAGCAACAATACATCACTGCATTACCATTGCTGCACCTACATTTCATACTTACAAGCAGAAGCATTAGCTACAGCTTCATATAATAGCTACTACAGCACATATCATAAGCTCATCTACACCACCTTACAGGTTGAAAATAAATATAGAGTATACACCACTTCATTGGATTCAACATGTAATCAACAACCACATCGTTACTCATTTATTTCTAAACCAAGCATCCGCCACCTGACTGACAATCCACACTATCTTACTGACTGGCTCATATTTTTCAATATTTTTCTTAACAGTACTCTTCTGCGACGAGGTTCAGCTCTTGGAAGGTCGGCAATAACCATAAACATAATTTTGATCAAACGTCCGGCAAAACAGACTGATTGACAAATACAAGTGTGTAGAGAATATAAAACAATTATTACAAAAACACTACTTTTACGCTTATGCTCAGTCACCTCGGTTATATTAGTAAATGTTTTCAAAGATGGTAGTAGAAGCTGCAAGTTAGTTTACTGTTTACGTTTTCTTATAAGAAATGAAATTTCCTTACTTCAACTTCAACAATTATTTAGATTTGGAATGCAAATGCTAATTAATTAATGCATTTTGCTGAACAACTTTAGCAACGCCCAGAATGTAAGTGCCTTGATTGTCATTATACAGGGTGGGCCAATGAAAACGAAACAGATCCAATTTTTTATATTTATTGTCATGTTTTAGAAAATCTCTCGGACCCGTTAATCTTTTTAAATGGGAAAGTGGGTCGGGTCATACCTTATTTTAAAGGGCATTAAATTCTCGTTTCGACGCTTTCTAGTTTTTCAAATTCGGATCAATAGGTTTCGAGAAAAGCCCATAAATTCCATCCGTATAAAATCCATCTTGTCCAAGAATTAAACGAAGATGAATATGCTAGACGTTTGGATTTTTGCGAGGGTGTGAGTAAACGGATAATTAATAACCTAAGTTTGCTTGTTGTTAGTCCCTTTCGTCCCACCAGGAAAAGATCATGTTGATCCAGCAATAACTGAAATTATGGTACAAAATGACCGTTACAATGTGAATGAGTTGATGTTTCAACAAACGAAGCACCTCTGCACTATGCCCTTGATGTTCGTCAGTATCTGGACGAAACATTTCCTGGTAGATGGATTGGCCGAAGAGGAGCAGACCTGCGAGGTCACCAGATTTAAGCCCTTTAGACTTTTTTCTGTGCGGCCACATAAAAAGTAAAATTTATAGTACTCAGCCAGAATCCCTAAATAATTTTCGCCAACGGATCAACAACGAATGCCGGCAAATTACTCTAGAAATGCTTCAGAACGTCCCAAACCGTTTTCAACAAAACCTGTACTACTGTATGGATGCTGGAGGTCAACATTTGGAACATTTAGTAAAGTGAAAGTTAAGGTAAAGTTCCTAATCGATAAAGCATTACTGGTGTAAATTATAATAAAAATGAAAAATCATGAATTATTGGTTTTTCGGCGAGTCTCTATCTTTAAAAGGCATTTTCTCGAAAACGACTAATCCGAATTTGAAAAACTAGAAAGCGTTAAAATGAGAGTTTAATGCCCTTTAAAATGAGTATCATTTTAGGGGTAAAGCTCACCACCCCTAGGAGGTTGAAGTAACAAGGTTGAAAATGTGTGTGATTTTTTAAAAATGACGATAAATATGAAAAATCAGGTCTGTTTCGTTTTCATTGGCTCACCCTGTATAACATGTTCTCTGCATTTTTCTTATTGATGCGATGCATATAAAAGCGCGTCATTCAATATTAAAAAACATTTTCTAGCAGTTCTGGTTTCCTGGAAATTTATCCCTGCTTCAATATTTGAAAAACCATATTTTATCCAAATTAACATTAACGCACAAATTTAAAAAATCAAAATACGAAAACTGAAAAATTGTAATTTTACAGATTCAGCAGGTTGCATTTCCGCCTCAACTTGTTATGACAGTTTGACAACGACGGTCCATTCTTGAAATTAACACACTTAACTGCTCCTCCTCAAGAGTATCCCACATTTCCACTAATGAATTCCCTAGGTCGTTAAGAGTTGCAGGGGGTGGTTGAAGGGATCGTACTTATCTTCCGAGTATGTCCCAGAGGTGCTCAATTGGATTCAAGTCGGGACTTCTGGCTGGCCATTGCGTAACAGGAATACGAAAGTCGTCCAGGTATTCTTGCACAATTCTGGCTGTGTGGGGCAGAGCGTTGTCGGGCATTAATTGGAAGTTGTCTCCGTTGTATGGAGCATATGGCACAACGTACTATTCTAAGATATCCGTAATGTACCTCTGACTGTTTAAAGTGCCGTTGGGGAAGATGTGTGGGCCTGTGCGGGCCGTGAAAGATATGCTTCCCCATACCATTATTGAGCCGCTGCCAAGTGCAGTCGTAAGGACAAAATTGCATTGAGCATATCTTTCATTTGGACGTCTAAAAACTTGATTGCGCCTATCACAACTCTCTAAATCAAATCGGGATTCGTATGTGAACAAAATACGTCTCCAATCTTCATTTTCCCAATTCAAATGGTTTCTAGCAAAATCCAATCTGTGTCTGCGGTGGTCTGCAGTCAACTGCGGACCAATAGCTGGTAATCTGGTTCTCAGATTTCCTTCCAGAAGACGTTGACGAGCGGTTTCAATGCTAACCTGCACATTATGTACTGCTGAAAGTTATTTTTGGGGGGCTCCTGTGGTGGTAAAGTGCTCTCTTAGTGCACGCAATCGAAGAAAACGATCTTCTACAGTGGTAGTAGCACGTGGTCGTCCTTGCCCTGATCGCCTGTCATGTTCGTTAGTTTCTCTGAAACGCTGGATGACCCGAGAAATGGTTGTGTGCCTCACCCCAAGCCTGTCAACGATAGCGCGGAAAGCATACCCTTCTTCTGGCAAAGTAAGAGCCGTGACACACTCATCACGACTTAAATTGCTTGAGATGCGTTACCTTTTAAATAAGACTGATCGTACAAGCAATTTGTTTGAAGACTGCTACACGATTTGATACGTTTTAAAGTAAAATGAAACTGTAAATTGTAAATGTGCATGTAAAATTGATTAATTTTTTTAACCATGTTAAAGATGTAGAAACAGACCAAAGTAACATGTGTCTATCACGTTTGTATCAAGCATTTATTCCTTGCATTTGGTTGAACTAGATAGCGCACTACTTTTCTTTTATCGCAACTGCAGGAGGGTCGTTTTCGCACCGGGACCGGCAGTGGGAATTTTTACAAAGTAAATATAATAAATAACTAAATAGTCACCGATAGGGTCTCGAAATCGGTTATATGTATTCATCAAGACCAAATTCTCGGGAACTCGGGATTTAGCAGCTTCAGACATGTACGCTGTGCACTCATAAAGTAAACACACAAACAGTCAAAATCCCATTTCAGCATCAACCAGCAGAGCATGGAACACACAAGCAATAATACATTATTACATTAGTATTGCAACTTCTACATTTCTATTTACAGGGGATCGGGTGTCCCCCTCCCCCCGAAAGGATCCCACATAGCTTCTAGTAGCTCACCTTTGGCACTGTAACAGGACCGGCTCCTAGTAGTTTTCGTTTAGGCTGAGGTGTTCTTGACAGGACGGTCTTTAGTAGATCTTGACGATATACATAACCTGTAACGGGTACCGGGTAACCGAATGTTACCACCGGTCAATGGGTTCCCCCATGTCATTGTGATCACCAAACGACTTCCGCCGGCCGCCGTACGTGCACCACAAGGAAAAGTAAATTCATTTCAAGTCCCAATTACTCATAGTGGGATATATTGAATAAATATAATAAAAACCAATATCGATTCCCACAAAAACTTTTAATAAAGAAGTTATACAAATGTAGTAGCAACGTAAACGTTTTCGGGTTGTCTACAACCCATTTTCAGACTAAAAGTGAAACAAACACTTCAAAAGAAACATATTATGAAAATGTAAATAAGCTTACGTAAAACAGTATTGCATAAAGTAAAAACTTAACATCAAAATTGGCTTAAAGAAAATAAATGAAGTAGGTGTTTTAATTAAATACAAATAAATACGTGTAATCGTCAGACAGACATGTTAATACAATGTTTTGAATTTAACACATTAAAACAGATTTATAAAATAAGTTACACAAACTCTTCAAACATGATGAGAGGATAAACCGGAAATTGTTATAAAACAAAATGTAAAGTTAAAAGACTACGCCATCTATATGTAGAAATATGAAACAAAGCAACATATTACTATAGTTACCCAAATACAAAGTAAGGAACTTAACTGTTAAGTACAAAGTGAAACATAATAAACTTCAGATTCAAGAAAATCTAAATCAGAACAAAATATTGAAAATATAAGAGAAATTATTAAAAATAATTTCATTCAGAACAGATTCGGGATGGTCTTTGAATGTTTTAACCGCTTTAGAGATTTCCATACTTTCTAACAAGCTAATTCTTAAACCTTTATAGCAAAAATTTAAAATTTGAATATCCAGGTTCATATACGTATTATGATCTTCAGAAATACTATGAGCTGCAAGCGCAGACTTAAGATTAATATTGGGGTCTAGGTTAATTAAATTGTTTTTAATTATATTTTTGTGTTCCTTCACCCTCACGTTAATGGATCTGCCTGTTTGACCAATATAAAAAGCCGGACAACTATTGCAATTGATTTTATATATCCCAGATTTCGAAAATGGATCAATGTGGTCCTTATTATGAACTAACAGATTTTTATATTACAAGGAACTGAAAAGGAAATTTTTATATAAAAATGTTTAAAAATTTTGTTCAATTTTAAAGAAACAGGGCCAATAAAAGGTAAAGAGTAGTATTTAATTTGAGGGTCTTTGTTGGTGATAATTAAATTTGTGGATTGGTTAATCATGAACGTCCTTTTAATCTTCATAAATAAATAATTAATTAAATCAGAAGGATATCCATTCTTGTAAGCAATGTAATGTATAATGTTGAGTTCATTGTTAAAAGAAAAAGAGTGTGAGGCAGGCTCTCTACAGGCCACTCTGCAAATTGCAATGCAGAGGTCACTGGTTGGTCAACCAGGTCGAGGTCAAGCCGAGTGATTAGGCCCAATCACCGACCCGCCAAACATTAAGTAGCTTAAAACGGAATCCTGCGCGGGTACACAACCCCCAGGAACCTTAGAGAGCTCACTGGCTCCCTAAGCATAGGTACCATAGGCCAGGTACCTTACAAGTAGTCAATACATAGGTATACATCACTTCGGTGCATTTATCAACTAAGCAACATACATAATAATACTGTTAATTCACTGGAAAGTCATAACCATAAACATAATTTATTACCCAAGGGGGCTAGTAACCACAATATTTAGAAAACAGATTTATTGACAATTATACGAGCATACAATAAATGTGAAAGAATTTGTCCAAAAATATTATTCCCACACAACATTAATAATTGGTGCGTTAATTTCTTGGAGCAGTGTATATTGTTCTGAAAAAGTGATACCAAATGATCAGTATTGCAATGAGTATAGTTGCAACTGTTGTGTCCAACTAATTGGGACGCGATGGGAATGCGATGTGCATCTGTTAAGTATTTGTGTTGATTAATGGTGACCTGCAGATGTGCCGTTTTGTATCCTGCCGGACGCTTCAAACAAAGCGCTGGTGCCCCACATCTTATTTATGGGTTTTTAAGATTTTGTGTTTGTCTCTGTCCATATGGTCACGAATCCCTACCGCCATGTCAATCGCGGTGGTTGTGGATTTTGAAAGGGCGCATGTTACACTTGTTTTCCGACCGTTGTTTGTGGAACATCGTTTCTACTTTGTAAAATAAATTTGTTGTACATATATGTAGTGTTTTATTTATACTAACACCAGGACACCGAAAGTGGCGTCCATAACATAACTACAACCCCAAGTACCGACCGATTTTGCTAAACTATTATGTTTCTAATGTAAAATGTTTTGTAAACGTTCATTTATACTACCACTTATTCACTTTTAGTTTTTCGTCTGTAATTTTTGAATAATTTATTGGGATACTAGGAGTTTTACTATATTCAGAAAATGGTGCCGAGAGATCAGGTTTCTGACGCCTGTATGGCTCAGCTGCATTACAACAATATAGGTGCTCATATGTTTATTTTAAAGCAAACAAATTAGCTGAGTAACGTTTGTGTATCGTCAGTTTTAACTTGCCTAAGTGTTGTATTATACTCTCACGAAACACCTATACTTTACCAGAAACTATTCTGCAAATTCTTGAAAATCGGCATAATGAAATAAGATGAAATATTTAAATAAATTATACTTGTAGACTTTGATTCCTCAGAAACTTGTAATGTTTTATTCAGGATTGCAATGGGAATAGAAAATAATTATATACTTTCGTTGATGTAACTGGCGTGGGCAAGAAAAACAAACTATGTAAAATATTTTTAAATTAGTATTAAAACAGGAAAGAAGGTTGTGATGTATACATTTTATTCAGTATATTTAGAACACGAACCGTGCTAACTTCTTAAAGAAAAAAGGTATTGACGTTACTATATCGATGATGCTTTGATTCCAAACATCCAATCAGACATCGCTGAAATCATGGTCAAAACTAGTGAAACGTGCTCCATTCTAACTTGATTTGTGTAGTACTGGCTACTTTAAATACGTCCGTACAAAGTATTAAACCGGTTTATGTTGTATAACGAGTAGATATTATTGTAAGTTTTCTGTAACGATAGCAAAACTACTGCTCCGTTTGTGACACACCGTTTCAGTTTAGTGATTACAGAAAAAGGGATATACATAATTAGATATGGAGAACGCCCAAGATAAATTAAAATAATATAGTACTAGAAGACAAAACACTCTGTAAGCTTATTAAACGCATTAATAAACAGATTAATAGTCTTCTAAATATTTTCGGATCAGATTGTTCGTAACATAAGTTGTTACAAGATAAGCAGACTAAAAATACACATAACTTTTAAATGTATTGAAAATCCTAGGAAGTTATTGAAAGATAATTTACGTAACACGGTTATCAATACTAGTTGTTGCAGAATATTCAATAGAGAAGCATGCGGAGTGAAAATTGTATTTGTGTTTATTTAGAATAATAGTTGTATACAAGTTTCCGCTATATTTTGTATTATCTACTGTAAAGTGCGTGTGTTTGTGTCATTTTTTATCAACACTATCGCTATGGCGTTGGTATGCGATCTGTCGTCAAATGTAGTATTACTTTGTCTGGGAATTATATTGGGAACTGTATTTTATTATAAACACGCTTTTAAATACTGGAAAAAAAGGAATGTAGCTGATAGTACGCAGCCCAAGTTAATTTTTGGTACTCTACCTGTTCCCCTTATCCATAGAAAGCATCTTGGAGAAACCATAGCAACCAATTACAATTTAAGGAAAGCAGAGGGTTATAAACACGTAGGAGGATATATATTTTCAAAACCTATATATATGCCCTTAGACCCTGAATACATTAAAAATATATTGCAACGGGGCTTTCATCACTTTACTGAACGTGGATTTTTTTACAACGAAAGAGACGACCCACTTAGTGCAAATTTGTTTGCCCTTGGAGGGGAAAAATGGAGTTTCCTTCGAGCAAAACTGTCTCCAGCGTTTTCTTCAGGCAAATTAAAGCTGATGCTAGATGACGTTGTTCAGTGTGCGGAACAAATGCGAGAGGCAATTAAAAAGAATTGTGGAAGCAAGAAAGTTTTTAATATAAAAGATGTTGCGGAATGTTTCACCATAGATGTCATTGGTTCTTGCGCTTTTGGTCTGGAATGCAACAGCTTTAAAGATCCCGAAGCTGAATTTCGTAAACAAGGGAAAAAGATATTTTATTTTACAGTTTTGCGAACTGTCAAGGTTATTATAGCATTTGTGTTTCCTAATTTTGCGCGATGGGCTGGAATAACGCTCTTTGATAAAGATTCGACTAAATTTTTCGTAAACATGGTGAAAGAAACGCTGCAATATAGAAAAACGCATAATGTTGTACGAAAGGATTTCTTGCAATTGCTACTACAATTAGGGGAAAGTGAGGAAGGATATGGAAACAAACTAAAACTGAGTACTGAAGAACTCACAGCTCAAGCATTCATATTCTTCGCTGCTGGTTTCGAAACTTCTTCCCTAACATTAACTTTTTGCCTTTACGAATTATCGATGAATGCAGAAATACAAAATAAAGTAAGAGAAGAAATAAATCAAGTTCTTATCAACCACAACGGGACACTCAGTTACGATGCTATTATGGATATGAAATACTTGAATCAAGTGGTAGAAGGTTAGTACAAAAATTCTTTTTAAATGTTTTACAAAAAAATGTCCCTTCAGAATGCTTTTAACAAAATTTAAAATATTTTGCAGAAACTCTAAGGAAGTATCCTCCAGTTCCTTTTATAACCAGAGTATGCGTTAAAGATTATCAAGTTCCAGATACTAACGTAGTGATCGAAAAGGGAATAGAATCTGTAATATGCATTTTAGGGCTACATCACAATTCAGAATACTATCCAGATCCTGAGAGATTTGATCCCGAGCGGTTTACAGAAGAAAATAAGCGAAAACGGCATCCGTTTACGTTCATTCCGTTTGGGGAAGGGCCTAGAATATGCATAGGTGAGATTCGGAACAATTTTGGAATTTTGTAAATTAAAGTTGTTGTTTCAGGACTCCGTTTTGGATTGATGCAAACTAAAATTGGTCTGGTGAAGTTGTTGAAGCATTATAAATTTTCCCTCAATCAGAATACGGATGTACCGTTAAAAATTGAACCATTTAGTTTTACTCTTATACCAAAATCCGAAATTATTTTGGACGTGGAAGAAGTTAATCAATAAATAACTAATTACTTTATAGATTTATCTGTTTTGTTATAATTTATAAGATACCGCATCTTAAATAAATTGATAAATGGCAATCACATTTGTGTTACCTAAAATTTCAACTGTATGCGTTAGATATCTCCACTCTGTATTGCAAAACTTGCTCTGTTCCATCTTGGTTTCCTTCAAATCTTATGAACATTTATCTGCATTCATTAATAAATACGGACGTTGTTTGTTTTAATGCTTCGATAGAAAATTCTAGTATTTTGCTATGTTTCAAGTTTTCAAATTTAGTAACTTAAGAAGACTGTTAGAAATTCAACTACCCTGTATACACATATAGACAGGTTGCTCTTAGTCTAAGTGCACGTCGTCAATTACATCTTATTTAGTATTGATAGTGCAAATTCTAAAAAAACTAAGAATTCAGTTTTTTTTTGTTAAGTTACGGAGTAAAATCATATTTATTCGTAAGGTCGTGTAACGTAGTTATAACAGTTATGATTTTGATTTGTAATATTTGATAGTTTCTGTGTAAAATACGAAACTAGATATAAACTAGGGATTTTATTTCCTTCACGTTCGCGCCCTGTTTTTTATGTTCACATGTCGCTCTGAAAACGAATTCGTGGGGTCTACTACGGTTCGCCGCGGCTCTTTCGCCGCGAGACCTTTCGCCGTGGACCTTTCGCCGCGAGACGGTACGCCGCTGTCCGTTACGCCGCAGCCCGGTTCGCCGCAGCCGGTTCGCCGCGGTGCTTTTATTAGATGCAGTCAGTGAGCTGGTGTCAAGTTTTATAAACATAGCTAAGTACTACATACTTTCGGTAAGGCGAAATTTTTTTTACAGCGACGCTTTCACACACTTTGCATTCTACTTAGCATACAAGTAACTTTATAAATTGACAAAAAGAGTATCTTACTACTTGTTTTGATTTATTAAATAGAAGAAATAATCTATAATAATAACATTACAGAAAAAAATTCATTATGCTGGTACAATAATAACAGTTTTATTTGGAACAAAATAATCTTAAAATAATCCTTATATTAATATACAAATCTACATTTCATAGTTATGTGCTAAACCACGAAGGTATGTTAATATATCCCGATTTTGATAATCTCCGACAATATTTAAAATTCTTTCATCAGCTTCACGATATTTTCGCAACTTAACATTAGGCGCATGCCCCGCCACCAAGTGTTCATAGTACACGTCCCTTCCTTTTTGCACTTTTCGAAGGCCATCAATAAATTTCCAAATTGTGGGATGAATCATACCTAATTCGCACTGGATTCTACGATGACTTGCTTCTGCAAAGTTATTTGTTCGGTGTTCGCCGTTAAGAACCCTGTTATATACAGACCAGATTTCTGGTACAAACAAAGGCCTTCGCCGGCCATTTCCGCGTCGATTAGGTCGTCCCACATAATTATCCTCCAGCCATTCTAAAAGAGGCTGCAATTCTTGCGGCAAATCTTCCGATAAAACATCAATTGCTTCATCCAAATCCGCTACTGGAACAAATGCTAGCGCTGTAATCATTTTAGCTTTTAAAGCAAATTCTGCATTGGTGTTGTAATTGTTAAGCAAATGTAATTGTACTAAATGCTTCCTCAGGTTTTTATTTAAATGGAAGAAACACCCGTTTATCCTAGCGTTTGGAAAAGCGTTTGTTACGCTATTTATAATCGCCATTTCAAAATCGCAGGAAATTGTTTCTGGATCGAGGTCTATCTCAGCTGCTTTTATAAGTTCAAAAAATCGTTCGTATGTTCTTTGCTGTTTGTTTGGGAGTAATCCATACAGCACTGGGTGCACTCCACCTAATTTTTCCGCAGAAACTGTAAATATTTGAGAAAACAATGGCGGCGAAATGCTGAATGTCCCATCAACAAACCAAACTTTCGATTCTTTTAAAATCTGCAAATTATTTTTAGTTCCAAACACTAGGATACGGTTTTCGCCAGGACCACTGTCTGAGATTAAAAAGTTTTCGATTTGTCCTGGTTGCGGTTCATATACTGTATACTCTTGAGGCAAAATCAATTGTTCTAAAGATGCTGGATTTGCAGGGGCGGCATTTACTAGTTTTCGTTCCCTGCTGATGACTTTCCGTAATGCTGCAGAACTCGGGAGAGAGGCCTCAGCAGCTTGTGGTAAAGCAACTATACATTGGTTAATCACTTGAATAGGATTCTCCACTGTTTCTCTTGCACGTTTTTTAATTTGCACTACCACTTTATAGGCTTCAACATCTGCAGCCGAACTATCATGCGAATGCTGACCAAGCACTTGGATCACATGATCCCCGTTTGTATGAGCTCTTGCTTTACACCTCCCTCGTCTTTCACATCTCCAAAATTTTCTCGTTCCATCACCATTTAATTTATCAAAAACGTAAGTAAAACCATCGACTGTTAGTTTGTATTTACCACGTTTTGATGTTGTAGCAACACTGATACTGAAACTATAAACCTCTACCCCTAATTTGGAAAAATTACTTATTTTATTTATTTGCTATTGGCTACCTGTTATGGCAGCTCATTGAATTACGTATTTTCCAGATCTTTCGAATTAGGAAATACCAGCGTCAACTCTTACAGGGAAAACCTTTTAGGCTTACGATTTCTAGTTTTAATCTTTATATTGTATTTTGTATGCCGGTTTGAGCCGTTTATGTAAAGGGTACAGGTAAAACCCTAATTGCTCAAACCACAAGAGTTCCAGTTGAAGCTCCGTAGTGTGCACTTCGCTAGAATTCACGTTACCTAAATAAACATATAGTAAAAACACATTTGTGTCAATTATTCAACAAAAAGAGTATCAACAGGGTTGATTAATCATCGTCCAACCCACAACACTACCCTTATCAGTAAAAACGTAACGTAACAGGTAACTTACTGCAACGAATAGATAAGGATTACTAAGGCAGATTATCAGGATTCCAAATATCTTTGTTTTTAATGCGGTTGTTGATTGCGGTTGTTGTTAATAGTACCTAGTGTAAATAACAAACATACCTATTAACTTATCTTTATAATAAGATGAATGTCCAAGAGCATACAAATTATGTCCTTGGTTCAAATATCAAATTATAATATTTTGCAACGTCAAATATTAAAAGGCAGAAAGTCCGCGGCGAAACGTCCGCGGCGAAAAAAACCACCGCGGCGAAAGGGCCGCGGCGAAAGATCCGCGGCGAAACGTCGGCGGCGAAACGGCCGCGGCGAACTGGGCCATTCCCGAATTCGTGTTTTGCGCTACATACAGTTTAAGATTTTTACTTGATTTTTCAACGTGATTTTCTTCATTTACTGTATAAAAATAGTTCTTTTCAGAACAATGGTGTGTACCTTTTTATTAACTTAAGTGTTAGTTTTTGCGAGTGTTTCGAGTGCTTGGGGGAAATATAACCTCGCAAAATTATCGCTCTTCCATGTAAATCGAAAGAGCTTATTGCATTGCTAATAAACGGTTTTGAACGAGAAAGTGACAATGGCGGTCCATTGCTTCCTCTAAAGGCTGTGAGAGACGTATGTGTGTTTATACAGGGTACGGTAATATAACTCCCTTTTTTCAAAACGCAATAAAACCCATTTTAAGAATCAGAAATTTTTTATTTTTTTTGTAATGTACGTACATATCTAAAGTTTTGTTTTACACAGTTTTGAAAATCATATCAGGTAGGTGACGCCCCCCATTGTCCATACACTGAAGAAGCCGATTTCTGGCGATTGTCATGACCCTTACCAGTATAGCAGCGGGTATGTTGGCAATATCTGCCCGGATGTTGGCCTTCAGGTCTTGTAGGGTCCTTGGACGGTTGACAAATCTGGGGAGCGGGCTGGCCACTCCAAATCGCCCCTTATTGAGATGAGGCGCTCCGAAAAGTGTTCCCTCAAAACAGCCATCGATATCCTTGAAGTGTGAGCCGTTGCTCCGTCCTGTTGGAACCAAATGTCCCCTAAGTCCAATTCATCAAATCGTGGAAAAAAAAATCCTCCAACATGTTCACATACCGGTCTGAATTCGCTGTCACTGTGACCTTATTTTCTTCAATAAACCAGGGCCCAACAATCCCAGCTGAGGAAATTGCACACCACACTGTGACCTTAGGGGAACGCAAAGGCCTTTGATGCAATTGTCGGGGATTGGTGTCAGCCCAGTAGCGCATGTTCTGTTTGTTGACGCATCCGCTTAAATGAAAATGGGCTTCATCGCTGAAAAAAACAAATGCGTCCTCAGGAACATTTTCGAGAACCGCTCACATGCGTTCCTCCGAGAATTGAAGTCGCGTTCGGAGAGTTCCTGCACAATCGCCAACTTGTATGGATGGTAATGAAGGTCATCGTGAAGAATTCGCCTCCCTGAACGATCGGAAAGTCCAAGGATAGACGCGTGTTTGGGCGCAGAAAGCCGTGGAGATCGCAAGATTGAAGCTTTCACTGTCTCAACGTTCTTAGGTGATCTGATCGGCCGAGGGACTCCACTTCTTCGTCTTGTCGTACTCGCGATTTGTCTGAACGTAGTGTCCCTTATAACAATTGATTTCCGGTTCGGGACAGGGCCCAACGGGGCTACATTGAAGCGATTGTGGAAGGCGCCCTGGGTTGCGATCACAGAACATCTGTTCGAAAAGTAGGCCTCGACGGCAAACGCACGCTCCTGACTGTTCCAACGCATAGTGATGATGACCGTGGTAGGAAACAAAACTTTAGAACCACGCCTGTGAAATGAGACTACTCCCACCCCGCTACGACCTCTACACCTGAATGGCGCGCATTTCAAAAAAAGAAGTTATGTTGAGCTCATAATTATTGAAAGATGAATGATCATGGAATTATGGTTTGGTTGTTATTTTCAGAGAGTTGCTGCTGTTTTTTATATAAGTTTGAGAACAGTGAGCCGTATTTACAAAGCCTCAAGAAGGCCAGGCTTCGAAAAAAACCTGTTACGAATATCGATGATCTTGACCAAGTGGCCATTCGAAATAGTGTATACGACATGGTTAAGAACAGCAAGTGTATTTAATTATCTTGCAATTACATTTTGATTTATAATATAATCTTAAAATATTGTACTTGTTTCAGAACAATATGTTATCAAACAGGTGTTAGATATAGTAACTCCGCAAATGTGGTAAGATACTGTCAACCATACCAATAATATTATTATGGAGTGGTGGCAAAGGGAGGTTTCGCTCGAGAAGACATAGCTTCAGTAATAATAAATCTAGAGGAATCTGAGGACGAACAGGACAGCTATTTTAGAAATGAATAAAAATTAAGAAACTTATATCGCTATGATAAATTTACATAATACATTTGAATTTTAAATTTTTGATGTGCACGATGGAGCGAAATAAACGAAAAAAAAATAAATAAAAGAGTAACACAATTTAAATTCGGAACTAAAAAAAATTATTTCAATGATAAAAAAGACCTTTACTGGGCAAACGTAAATAAAAATAAACTGCATTAAATTAAATTTAACTGGTTATTAGTATTAATTTTTGAAAATAAACAACTCGCTCAGGATCGGTTTGGAAAAAGAAAATTTATTAAATTATATATCAACATTTTGATTCTAGAAATGAGTATGCAACCAAACAAACACTCAATTTCATATAAGATTATTATAAGAAAAGTTACCTAACGGAAATGCCCAAATTGTCCACCATTAACCAGTTAACATTGCCCAGCATGTGGGAAGATAACTCACCACATCTGTTTCTCTAGAAACGTTAAATTGTCGACTTTGACACATTTCTGAAACAAAAGCAACTGGAAGAGGTTTACCTCGAGAAGACCGGTCTCAAGTAAGCGAAGAAATTAAATTAAACGTGTTGGTTGAAGCTAAGATACAAGACCATTTAGTTTAAACACTAATACCAGCTATTCATTGTAGTAAGGTTATTTGAAAAAGAAAAATACTACCCTTATAACGTAATCTTTAAACACGAGTTAAAAGTTGATCCAGACCGTCAATTACAAATTTGTGAAAAATTAATGTTACGTTGTGGTGACAATCCCAACTTTAAAAATAATATTTTTTCTGATGAAACCATTTTTTTGTCCAAATGGTTCAGTCAACATTGGTCACAAGAAACTACGCACTGGTATCGAGAATCATACAGCGAGGGTTGGGGAAAAGTGACTGTATGGGTGGGACTGATAAGAGGTCGTCTTCTAGGACGTCATACGTTTTAGGAGAAAATTTGAATTATTTTTCCAAGCAGTGATGATTCTGATCATCCCACACAAGCATTACGTTTCAACTAGATGTACAAATCCGGCAGTTTCTTGACGACATGTTTCCTGATACATGGTTATGGCGGCGAGAACCGTTTGAGTGGCCTGCGCGATCACCTGACGTAACACCGCTAAATTTCTTTCTATGGGGTCATGTGAAATCGCGAGTTTACATTAGTAGGCCATAGGGCAAACAACTTAAAAGTAGAAAGTATTAGCTCGGATGTTATTGAGCGTGCAATGCAATGGATCATTTGAACATTTCCGTTACGCAATTTTTTCAAAAAGTTCTTATTTTCAATAAAACTAAATTCTGGGCTGTTTGAACTTTACTAGTATTTTTCTCAAAAATTGTTATGGGGATTACTAATTTTTCTATAACACCATTTAATTGTTGAGGAGGTCTATCAAAATAAGAGGGAAAACAATGAGGCTTCCAATTTAGAAAATTAATGTAACGTCATTGTTGTGGATTGGATATAATAATCCAACCCTATTGTAATCTTTTTGATGATAAATAATAAATAATTAACACAAGGGTGTATTGGTAAAATATGTTCATTTTACACAGCGTACAAGTTACCGCTGTAGAGCATCGAAGGGAACTGCTGTTTTTACGGTTTGAACATTTGGGTTTTGGAATTTACTTGAACAACCCTTTACATAAACTGGCGAATAAATGGTGAAACTCAATGGAAAAAGGTTTAAAGATTACAACATTTAACTTAATCCTGAAATATTTTCCTGGTACATTATAGAAGAACTATGTATTTGGTATTTCCAGAAAAATATAACTGTTATAAACTAAGTACATACTGCCCTTTTTTTCTCATTCATTCATACTACCGTCCCCCCCTCCGGAACCGGTTTCGCATTACGTCAGGGGGGTGCGGGCATCCCTTACACACTAACCATTCATGCAACATGCACCCCAAACTTAACTAAGCGAAATGCGGTCGCCCCAGTCTGTATTCGAACGTCCCAGCGGATCGACCACATTTCGCTGTGGCCCCGAGTGGCAACGCGTTTCCGCACTACTGCAAATAACTTTTTGAAAACATCTTCCACATCAAAATTAAAATCACAGACATTATCCTTATTTAAAAAGGAATGTTTTGACACCTCACACGACCTGTCAATTATTTTTTATAACAAAGTTCATATTTTTTTTAAACATAAATCGCCCTAAATTAGTAATATTACACTTAATGATTATCAACATCAGATTAAAATATTCTTCACACCTATATCCAAATTTTACTCAAAAAACATACAAATGGAAGGACCATTTTCCTCCAAAATTAAATGTTGGTTGACAGTTTTCAAACAGAATACTCAAATCTCATATTTTATTGTTTTCCAGGTAAGAAACTCGAATACCTTCACACAACTGTTAGGACAACGAACAGGCAACATAAAACAGAAAAATTAAAGGCTAGACACCAGATCAATCTAAACAAAATCAACGGAGCTGCCAAACACTTATTGAACATTACCTTTACTTAGTTTCAACAACTTATTTTCAGGTTTAAAGCATAAAATAGCTTTAAGGTATCTTGATAAGTTAATTTTCTAATAGATTATCCAAATCAAAGTTCATGTAACACAGCAATATATAGTCGTAGCGTGCAAAAAGAAAACGATTTACCTAACAACAATTTGCTGCAGTGATGATTTCTAAAAACAGTTCAAATTTACGAATCATATTCCTTGAAAGTAATCATAAGAAGTTTAATTTAATGTAGGTCTACCAGAGTTACAAACTGTAGCAATTTTTGTGTTTAGAAACATCAAAGGTAAGAAAGAATCTGCAAAATCTTTAAAAGAAAATACGTAACCATCTAATATCTGTTACTGACACAGTTCTTAAGCTTGTTTATTATTTGTGCGATAGAATAATTGTTATGAAGTGAATAGTTCCTAGATTATTACAGTTACTAATATATAATCTTCACTGCAATCGCGAGCATATAAACAAGAGGATTTGAAGATGGGTTTATTGCCTGCTGCCATAGGCAAATAAACACATGTTTATTTGCCCATGCTGTTGCGTAGCAATAAATCTAGTAGTTTATTTGGTTGCCTATTCTACGGACGTCAGAACTCGTACTCATATTTACTTTTCTATCGGCTAGAATGTGTAGCAGAGTTGAAATATTTTACCTCCGGCTCAAACCGATAAGAATTGATGGAATTCAAATTGTGGGCACTCTTTAGTAGCTGCGACATACATTTTCATATATTTGATACAAATATTATTTATTAATACTAGGAAAAATGTATTCCTGCCGCGCTGATACCCTAAAAGAAGCAACGTGTTTCCAATATGTTTTTGATAGACTTTACTTGCACTTGCACTTGGTGATTGATCTCCTTATCATCTATTTTTCTTGTTAGTTGGAATCATAAAAACAATTATCAAAAATACCAGTGGTGGTGGCTGAATCTTCAGGCACACAATGCAGAAAGATATTCACAGTTTTGACTGAAAAACCATCGTTGATTGTTTGCAGTGATAACAATACATAGTTAGTAGTTTAATGTATCAATATAGCTACATCTATGATAGGATTGTGACTGCAACACTTCGGATGCTTTGTATTTCCTGACCTTCTCGTCAAGGGTTAATGCGTTTTGACTCGACTATACTGAATTCGTCTTGCTGTAATATCTAACAGTTTGAATAAAATGAATACTTTAGTTAAATGTTAAAGAATAGAGAATGATACAAAATCCTTTTTTTAGCACGTTCCTTGTCGTAATAGTAATTTAGCTAGCCAAAAAGCTAAAAGTGAAGTGTCCCAATAGCCAATTAAATTTTCTTTTGTTATTGTTCAGTCCCCACTTTACAACTAAGTTTAAATTAATACTAAATTTAAAATAAGAACCCAAGATCGTGTAAAGTAATAAATATCAGATGTTACCTCATGATCAACGTCACTGTAACTTGAGGAGGAACCAAACACAAGCAAATTGTATCGTCCCAAACTCATTTCCAAAAATAAACAATTCATAAATTATTAAGGAGAAATGGCCTGCTTCCATTTAGGCCTCAAAATGCTCAAGTTTGGCATGGCGGGGATAGGGAGCTCTGTGTCAATTTCTGTAGATGGTTGTTGTTGCATAGCATAGGGTATTATACTTTTAAGGTATCTCAAAAGTTTAAGAAGAAGAAAATTAGGTATCGAAACACAGAGAAGAACAGTTGGAATTAAAGGAAACGTCACAAAGAAAATATGAAATCAAAATATTAGAGAAGTAATTGTATGGCTTATTTGAGTTAAGTGTGTTTCCTTCTACAAATATTAAGATAGTAATAAAATGCTTTGTAGAGTATTACTAGCGTAGCATTTAACGAGTAGTGAAATTTAATGTTGTAATATGGAAAAAACATAGGCTATGTTGTAGCTATACCTATTTAGTTCCTATCCGCGATATTTTCCGGTATACGGTTATTCAGGTGCACAGGGATTGCAAGATTCCCATCTAATTCCTAGAAATCGTGAGTACCTTAAAATATATTTTAAAAATGTACAGAGGCGAGGCACATTAGTAGAGGTCTTGCTGTTATGGAGTGACACAGAGTATGATTTGAATCGGTTTGTAGCAACGCTTTCTGTAAAACTTTCACAGACCTTCGACAGAACTATCGGAAGTTGAAGAGAAGCATTCCAGAAGCTGGTGTTGCAGTACTGCATCCGGTAGAGTCAACATTCCCAAGAAAAGGAGGGTAAAGTGCCCCGCACCCGTGGTGCGACTTCCTTATAATCACCCCACGAGGGTCCAACAGTAACATTCCTCCGGTGTACTTACTCGTGTTGGCTATTTGCACAGTGGTGATCGTTAATTTTTATTTCGTTTAAGTTCGTTCAATTTGTTATTTATTGTACTTACGTATAATAAACTGTTATGACAATATTTATATCTGATTAGTGTGGTTTGAACAAGCAAAGTGATGACCCCGATATATAATACATACTCAGTGACATGGAAATCGCGACACCAAGAAAGAGTAGGAATTTTTTGACCAAACTTGGCAGAAACGTTTAACTACTAAAAGGTAGCAACATTTCATTAATATGGATCAAGTGATAATGGCTTGTCTGACAGTTCTTTCAGTTTTTTCTAACAATTTTATCAGTTCCGTTCTTTATTGTTTTCGCTTTTGATCGTTTGTTTTGAGGGTGTGATCATGCCTAGAGTGCGCCAACGTGGAAATTACCGCTAATTAAGCGAATTCGAAAGAGGTCGTATTGTTGGTTTGCGCGAAGGTGGTTTTTCGTTCAGAGAAATTGCAAATCGCCTTAACCGGAACCAATCCACCATCATATGCTACTATCAGGCATGGACTTGGTAGGGTCAGGAACGTCGCAGAAGAAGAACCGGGGGGGCGAAGAAGAACAAATGAGGTGCAGGACCGCCATCTTCGACTTATGGCAACAAGAGACCGATTCTCCAGCATCACATCAATTGCCGATCAATGGTTAGCTAACGAAGATCGCCCTGTAACCCTTCGAACGGTTTACCGCAGAATCAGAGCTTTCGGCTTGCAATCCTATCGACCACATCTTGTGCTACCTTTGGAATGGTGTAGGTTGCGACTACACTGGAACCTAGAGTGGAATAGGATGGTTTCAGTGATGAATCCTGATTCTGTTTGGGGATGCATGATGGCCGTATGAGGGTCAGACGAACACGTGGGGAACGTCGCAATGTTGAATTTTCTGTTTCTGCGTGCATGTGCACCAAACTGTGGGGATTATGGTATGGGGTGCTATAACTTATGGGAGTAGGTCCCGTTTGTTATTCATCCGAGACAATATGAACGCCCAGCGATATGTGGATGAGGTGGTAGAACCCCATATTTTTCCATTTCTTCAGCAGCTGGAAGACCCACTTTTCCAGCAGGATAATGCCCGCCCCGTATTGCAAGACGTTCTATGTACCGATTTGCGGAGGATAATTTTAATCTCTTACCATGGCCACCCCGATTTCTCGAACTTTCGCCCATCGAGCATGTTTGGGACATTATGGGGAGAAGACTGAGGACAAAAAATTCCTACTCCTTCTTGGTGTTGCGATATCGATGTCACTGAGTATATATAATAATGTGCTTTTCAAAGCCAAACCAACGGAAATATAACGACGGTGTTGGTACTACTACAGTATCAACCACCCAGGCAGCATCCAATACCACTGACCTCTGCGGATAATCTCGTCAACAACATGTTTTAAATATCACCGAGGCACAGACTGCCAGCACTGCGAGCGTTAACCATCCACTAATCAACCAGCTTTCATAACAAATTCGTGAGTTATCACAATGGGTTCATGACGTAATCCGTGGACCTCAACCGCAATCGCAGTAACTCTCGCCAACAGCCAAGATTAGCATCGTCATCAATAATATGCAGGTGCCACAAATACTTTAAAGAAAATGAGAGGAAGCATACCCTTGTGAATACGAGCCCCCAACGGGGAGTGACGGGGAGTCAATAAGCGTGGCCAGCTATTCCTTACCTGCAACCTGCTGCCGGTTTATTACGGACACTTCTTCGAAGGTTCAATTCCTAACCGACACAGGCGCTGTTTTGTGCGTGCATGCGAATTTTATAGTTTTAAGTTTAGATTTTAAGTTACGTTGATTAACCTAATCTCCGAATGACTGTTATCGCGCCACCGTCTTTGATTAAGAAGCAGGTAAAACATATCACCACATAATTACGACTTCTGGACCACTTCAACTGCCGACCAAGATCGACTAAAGTTGCAAAAAAGGAATTCAAATTCATGATCGATCAAGGAATTGCACGCTCGTCCCAAAGGAATTGGTCCGCTGCTCTTCATTTGGCACCCAAGAAGAGGACGGATGGAGATCCTGCGGTGATCTTGCACATAACCTCGTCGGATGTCAAATATTTTGCACTGTCGACCTGGCAAGAGCCTTTAATCAAATTCCTGTCAACCTAGAGGATATCCATAAAACTGCAATTTCAACTCCCTTTGGCCTGTTTGAATTTTCATATATGTCGTTTGGATTACGCAATGCAGTTTAAACGTTCCAACGATTTGTTGATGATTTTTGCTATGCATATGCCGATGATATATTAGTAGTGTCAAAGTCCGAAGAACACCTTGATTATCTCCGGCAAGTTTTTAGCAGATTGGACCAGTACGGTGTGCTGATTAACCCAACTAAATGCATCTTTGGAAAACCGGAAGTTACATTCCTTGGGTACAGCATATCCGAAACTCAACTCCTCCAAGGACCGAAAGAGAAAGAGAAGTTAATAATAGAATGGAATGTGACAACGAAGCAAGTATTCTTTCGCGCAGAAGAAGTCCTTTCTGACGCCGGTCTTGCCCAGCAGCAATTTCTATAATGATTAATGCATCTGACGTTGCTGTGGGAGGCCTACTTCAACAATGGTCGACAAAGCTTGGTAACCTTTAGCGTATTGTAATTAAAACTTAACGTTTTTCATCAAAAATATAGCGCCTGCAACCGTGAATTGTTAGCTCCAGATTCGAATGTGAAGAGATTGCGCTATTTCGTAGAAGGTCGACATTTCATATTGTATACGGACCACAAACAGGCCAGGTTCGCATTTCAACAGAAACCTGACTGCTGCTCACTAAGGCAATTTCGATACCTGCATTTAATTAGCCAGTTTACAACTAATATCCGTCACGTTGCTGGGGTTGACAATATACCTGCAGATACTTTATCACGACTAAATGTTTCAGATAGTGTGGAATCAAACCAATCAAAAAGATTGATAACTGAGAAGGAGGAGGAATGTTTCAGATATTACAGTTGCAGTCCCAGTACGTCCCATTCACTAGCAGACGCTGGAGAAATCTCAGGAAGCAACTACTGAGCTGCAAGCATTTATTCGTCCTGATTCTGCAATTACTCTTGAAAAGGATTTTTTCCCAGAACACAACGCTAATGTTTACTGCGATGCATCAACCAGTTCTCTCCGTCCATTCATCATCAAGCCATTCCGTACCACGGTATTCCAGGCTCTGCAGAACTTATCGCATCACGGGATTAAATCCACCACCAAATTATCTGGCCTTCAATGAATAAGGATTGTAGGATATGGAGCAAACAATGTATACCATGCCAACGGTCCCAAAATCTCTTGGAATGGATCATCACCCATGGAAACGTTCGTCACGCCGTCCTCCAGGTTCTAACATGTACATCTCGACCTTCTTCACTGAGTAACACGTATAGACTAATATGCATAGAACGATCCAGCAGGTGGCCCGAAGCCGTACCTATTCCCGACATCAAAGCCGAAACAGTTGCAATAACATTCTTCTTTAACTGTACAGCCAGATTCGGAGTGCACTTCGAATTATTACGGTTCGGGGTTGACAATTCACTTCAAATCTGTTTCAGGCATGATCTAAACGCAATGCAACAAGACATATCCAAACTGCAGTCTATCATCCTTCAGGAAATAAATTAGTAGAACGATTCCATCGCCAACTGAAGCAGCCATTGAATGCCACGCCAGTACCAAATGGGTTGAGTCTCTTCCTACCGTACTTCTTGGAATGGATAGCACTCAAAGAAGACGTCAATTCCACAGCAGATGAAATGGTCTTGCTGGTGAATTTCTCACAGCAATCAAAGAGGACAATGCCGCAGATTTCGTCGTCAGACTACGAGAACATTTCTGTGATACCTACACCTGTGTAATATAATGGCAAACACAAAATCTTCGTTTTCTAGGACAACATCATGCTCTCACGTTTTCACACGAAACGACGCGGTACGCAAACCGGTACAATCCCCATATAATGGATCCTTTCGGGTGGCATCTCGTGGAGGAAAAACCTTCGTCATCAACATCCGTGGAAAGAATGCATTGTGGAAGAAATACGATTTTTTGAATATTCACGTTTTCAATAACTTTAAACCATAACAATAGCAGCACAGTAAACTAATACATTAAGACATGGTGTTGCTAGGTACGAACTATATTTGCGATTGGAGTAGCTTTTAGTGAAATTCGAGTCAACCATTTTATCACTTTTGAATTATGCTATCGATTCAGTAATTGGTGTCCCTGAGGAAACTCACTCAGATTTAAATGTGAAAAACGATAAATGGATAATATATCTATCTATTTGAGTACAATTTTATTATTACAACCTACGGAACAAAGTGCATATAGGGTACGGCGATAAAAGGGCATTTCTGTTAAAATTTACAGATTTACGAAGAATCAATTTTCATAACATCCATCAGTGAGGCGATGAAAACCTTCATGCTTTAACACGCAGTAGATATGAAGTTCGTTCTTCTGTTAATGTATGGCCTGAAATTTTGTTTGGCTTTTCTTCTTGCCAAATTGATAAACAATTGTTATAATTCACTAATTCTTTCAAAATGCTGGACCTATATTAATTGTAGGCTAAATGGAGAACAGCACTTGAATTGTATAATAAATAATTTACATGGACTTTTGGAAAATTTGCCCTTAGGGCATAGACAAATCATATATTTTATGCATGGTAGTACCACTTCGCACTTTGCCTGAGAAGTTGGCAGAATTATATAATGTTTTTAAGCGACTTTGGGTGGGACAAGGAAGGCATACCGCTTGGCCTCCAATATAGCCAGATTTCAATCCCTTAGACTTTCATCTGCGAGACCATCTGAGAAGTATGGTTTGTTTATTCGGATCTAATTGATAACGAACAACTACAAGAGCGAATTGTACAATAATATGGCCCGTTAAGGAATATACGAAACAATCTGTAATTCGTGGGGATGGCGGGCACAAATGTGTTTCGAAGTGAATGGGGACCATATGGAACACCTATTGTGAAGGTTTAACAAACAAAATAAATTAATAAAAACCTTTAAGGTCACTCTCTCTTTTTTAGACATAAGCACTTATTTAGACGATTTTAAAAATAAATAGATCTGCAAATAAGAATCATAGAATTTTTTCGTAAATGTTTTCAGTACTTCCAATTACCTGATCAAAATAAACTTTCATTTTTTTTGAAAACCGCCTTTCTTCTCTATGAAAACTACCCTTATGAGTCGTGAATAATTTTATTATACCACCATTACATTGATTGCACTTATATAATTATCGCATTGGTAGGAAATTTAAATAGAAATGCCCTTCTATCGCCCTACTTGTTAACTGAAAATAAAATTATTGCGGCAAATTAATTTTTGCTTGACAAGTGCGCTGAATCATTTCCGTTCAAATACCTGGAAAATAGTCCATTGTTTTCGAATTTTGAACAAAAAGTGAAAAGCATTGAAAATAAAAAACCATCTGCCATCTACGCCAAAACTAAGCCTTATGAGTCGTATAGTAATTTCATTCTAACACGTAAGATTTGACATAAGTGTGCAAGATTTCATTAAAATTGCATTTTCGTAGTAGCTGTGGTCAAACGAAAACCACATTTTCTATTACTATTTAAAGGGTCATGGCTCGCTTAAAGGGCATTTTTGAGACATGTTTATGGGAACTTTTTTATTTTTGCGAGTACTACCAGCCGTGGACACTTGTTACACTATTTTTTTTACAGACTGCATAGTTTGCACTCTTTCTAGAAGGTAGTACTGGAGTAATTTCGCATTCGTTGATGATTTTCGCCAGGTAGTAGGATTGAAAATGTTCCTTGGTACTCTAGTAGTTTCCCTTTGTTTTTCACTCCCCCTGCGTTTAGAAAAACGACGTACATTTTTTTAAAAGAGTGTTATGCCGAAGTTTGCACGAATGTAGGAAATCTAAACAACCTTGACAGTTCGCTAAACTTTAAATTGATATGCAAAGCCGCAACCCATCTATATAGTAAAATACAGAAGAATATATCTGTCTTATTGTCAAAAAGTTTTGCGTAAATACCTTGAAATTTAAATTGTCGTCATGTTTTACCAACAGTTTCGCTCTTTAGTTGTTAGGAATAGAAAAACCAACTTTGTGGATGCAACCAAACAGATCCTACACAGTACCAATACAGTTTGTTAATATATACTGCTGGAATTGTTCTAAATAAGTTCGCATAATATTAATTCTAGAAGGTAAACATCATTACAGTAAAATATTATCACATGACAAAACATATTATACACATTAATCTTAAAATTAGAATAGCACAAAACATATCAATTACAAAGAAATTAATAGACAGTTATTGAACAACTTCTTCTATGTCTAAAATTATTTTAGATTTTGGCATCAGAGTAAAACAGTATTGATTTATTTTCAACGGCACGTCTGTCTGTTTATTTAAGGAGAATCTGTAAGATTTCAGTAAATTCACCAAACCAATTTTAGTTTGAAGCAGACCAAAACGAAGTCCTGCAATAAAGTCCAATTAAATTTTATAATCAAAAAGCTTCTTGCATCTCACCTATACACATTCTAGGACCTTCTCCAAATGGAATAAATGTAAAGGGATGCCTTTTTCGTTTATTTTCTTCTGAAAATCGTTCCGGATCAAACTTGTTAGGCTCTGGATAGTATTCGGGGTCATGATGTATTGCTAAAATGCATATCACAGCTTCCACTCCTTTTTCGATTACTACATTGGTGCCTGGGACTTGATAGTCTTTAACGCAAACTCTGGTTATAAATGGAACCGGAGGATATTTTCTTAGTGTTTCTGCAAAACGTTAATAAATACATGCAACAATTTAAAATTATTTCGTACTAACCTTCTACCACTTGATTCAAGTATTTCATATCCATAATAGCATCGTAACTAAGTGTCCCATTGTGGTTGTTAAGAACTTGATTTATTTCTTCCCTTACTTTATTTTGTATTTCTGCATTCATCGCCAATTCGTAAAGGCAAAAAGATAATGTTAGGGAAGAAGTTTCAAAACCAGCAGCGAAGAAAATAAAAACTTGAGCCGTGAGTTTTTCAATGTTCAGTTGCGGTTCCTTTTCACTTTCTTCATCACCTTCCCCTAATTCCAGTAACAATTGCAAGAGATCTTTTCGGGCAACAGAATTTGTTTTTCTATACTGCAAGGCTTCTCGTACCACATTTATGAAAAAGTTGTTTGAATCTTTATCAAAGAGCGTAATTCTAAGCCATCTAGCTAATCTAGGAAACGAAAATGCTATAATAGTTGTAAGACCTCGGAAGAAGTGAAAATAAAATATCTTTTTGCCTTGTTTGTGAAATTCAGCTTCGGGGTGTTTAAAGGTATTGCATTCGAGGCCAAACGCACAAGAACCAATTACATCAATGGTAAAGCATTCCGCAACGTCTCTTATGTTGACTGTTTTCTCGGTTACGCACAATTGTTTTGTAGCTTTTCGCATTTGATCTCCGCACTTGAGAATATCATCCAGCATAAGCTTTAGTTTGCTTGAAGTAAAAGCTGGAGATAGTTTTGCGCGAAGAAATGTCCATCTGTCACCTCCAAGGGCAAACAAATTTGCACTAAGAGGGTCATCCTTTTCGTTGTAATAAAAACCGCGTTCGGTAAAGTAATTAAAATCCCTTTGGAGTATATTCTTTACATATTCAGGATCCAAAGGCATGTATTTGGGTGTTGTAAACAAATAACCTCCAGTATGTTTATGCCCTTGACCTTTCTCTATATCATATCGAATTTTCATGTGTTCTGCAATATGTCTTCGAGGCACTTCCGTGAGAGGTATGCTACCTAGGAAGGATCTTGGTTTTAGGTAGTGAGGCAGGTTTCTTTTTTTCCAATATTGAAAAGCAAAGCCGTAGTAAATCAGGAGTGCAAATATAATTACTACGGGAATTAACATAAGCATTGCTGTCACCACATCAAAAACTAATATCATATCGGACACGCTTTGATGAGGAACTTTATAGTATTAAATACGAATTCACTGAAACATACAATTATTAACACTGTGAGATACAGTCCACAAACAGTTATACCAAGCTCTTATCAAAATGTAATTTAAATGAATTAAAACAAACTCGTGTTGTTAATTTGACCTATTGCTCTATTTATCGAAACACAACAGTCGTGGTTGATAATAACTTCAATAATAATTCATTTAACCCTGAACAATTTGTTCCGTTAAAGCAGAACTGTATGCATGCTTAAGGAATTTTTGGAGGTTTGCAAGAACTTGAAGACCCTGTAGTGATTTTTCATAAATTGTAATTTGTATCGTTCAACGCCATAAAAGTGGTCGAGGATTTATGGTAAATAAACTGTTTTTCCTTTGCATTGGAATACGTTTGTCTTCTGCAGAAAAGTTTTAGCTTGAAAAAATGCTCCCCAAAACGCATAAGCTTCCATTCTACTCCCCACCTACAAAATCAGTTCTGGTGTCATAGCAACTTTGATTATTAAAAATATTTCTTAAAAATTACTTAATATGACAACGTAAAGTTTGAGTAATTACAAACTAAAAAAAATTGCATACATAATCTAAACATAATAAACAATTAGCGGTATTAAAAAGGAAGCATTCGTACCAGACGAATTTCTTGAATTGCTTACCGCGGGGACTGCCCAAAACGCCGAATGCCCAAAACGCCGAATGCCCAAAACGCCGACTCGATATTTCGTCCAAAACGCCGACTCCCATTCCGCCGACCATGTCCAAAACGCCGAATGGTGTTGATGACCAAAACGCCGACTCGTGTCCAAAACGCCGAACGGCGCTGGACGACGTCACATCGTTCGTGAACTTGGCGTCGGAGCCGAATACGAATCTGAATTTGTATTTGGCCCAAAACGCCGACTGCAAACCGAGTCGGCGTTTTGGTCATTCGGCGAAATGTCCTATAAAGCAAGTACGAGCCTCGTCCAAAACGCCGACCACAACCCAAGTCGGAGTTTTGGTCACTGGGCCACTATCAATGAGAAAAATTTAAACAAACTCGTTTGATCCGACTTTGGTTTATAAATTTTTAAATATTTTACTTCTATTTTTTTCATTTCTTATTTATCGGATAATTTTTGTTTTGAACGGTAGGTGCATTTTTGCACTACATTTTGAAACAGCGTGTATGTTACATACAGGGTGTATTAAAAATGGCGGATAATATTTATATCACGCGCTGCTACGTTCAAAACCCAGCAAAAAACTCTAGTGCCAATTTGGTATTAGACGAAGAGTTTTTAATTATTAGCAATTGAAAGTTTTTTAATTTGGCAACGCTGCCCAACTTAAACGTAAGCGGATGCATGCATTTAATTACCCTTGATAATATACTGTAATTCCAAAAATAAATAAATGATGTACCGACGTCATTAAAATTACTCTCTTTTGAAACATTTACAAATTTCAAAAATGACATTAATGACAATCCGTTTGTCATGCATGCAGCTAAAGGTGTTGAAAATTTCAATTTATTTGAAATTATATTTAATATATTGGACAACATGTGAGATATTGATTTGAAATTTAGTACACATATATCTTTCACCAAAAACAACTGTGCTACAATACCTTGACGGAAAATGTTGTACATGGTGGTTTGTTTTTAAGGTTCATGAAGATGTCTTGCCTTTATTCGCTCCCTCTTTAACTGTTTGTGATGATAAGCCACTACTGTACCTAATCAATTTCTTCAAATTGCTTGATATTACCGAGAAATTTTTTACTTCTTGCAGTTTTGTAATAACTACATTCGTTTATGAGTAATTCCAATGGAAGTATATGCATGTAAATAGTCATTACTACTATTGAATACAGCAATTTTGTAAATTGTAATCAACTTCAACGCCATTTACACATTTTAGTTTTCCAAACTAAACAATAATACCAGTAATTACATCAGACCAATCATTCAAAGCAGCATGAAGATCAACAGGGATTGTTATTGCCGGAACCGTTAAATGTGCACTTAAAAATAAGCTTCTTACCCCCTGGATCTAGGAATTTTTGTAAATCCAATACTGTTACCTATCTTAAGCCCTATTTGGGAGTTTCCCGTAAAACGAATTACGTTACGCCCAAAAATGTCTGAAATGTTTAAGACAAATAAAAATATAAAAAAAATATCTACAAGAAATTAAAATTATAAATCTTGAATGCATCTTTGAATCTTTTATTGTTTAATAAAAATATACGGCCTAATAGGATTTAGATACAGATACAAGATCCGCTTTTGTAAATGTATCTAGATACAGGTAATAGATACTAAAATACCTAGTACCTTGATCCAAAATCTAGATACATCTATCTAGATGCTGCTCAACACTGGCTACAACTCTAAAAACACCCTTTCGATTTTTTGACCATGATATTGTACATGTTCAGTAAATAAATATTAAGTAGGTGCTAAGGTATACCTAATTAATTTTTGCCGAATTTTTATAAATCAGGAGGTTCTGGACATAGCGAAAGCTACTTTTGTTTGGTGTTTTTTGCTTAAAATGAGCGTCGAAGATTGTCACAATTATTTAATTACCTACGAAATACTATCTATACTCAATAATAGGAGTATAAAAGTTTTCATCAAAGTAAGAAAAAAGTTAGTCTTAGATTAGTTAGGACAAATGGCGGATAATATTTACATCACGTGATTCTACGTTGAAAACCAAGCAAAAAACTTTAGTACCAGTATAGTGTCAATCCCTTGATTATGGAGTTATTAGTGACCAAACTTTGTAATAAATTTCGACTATCGTTGAAAAATACATTTAAATAGTATTCACAACTCATAGTCCAGCAAGTAAAATAAGTAATCAAATATACATTTTACCATTTTGGTAATCAGTTTACTTATAATTTAGTCTTTAACAATACAAAATCTTTGCTGTTTGTACTTTTGCAAGCCGCTGCTGGAGTAATTTTTGGATTTTTAGTATCAAAATTAAATAGATAGCTGCATGTATGACAAATAGATTGTTATTAATGTCATTTTCTGTAAACTTGTAAATGTTTCAAAAATGACATTAACGATGTTGGTACATATTTCATTTAATTTTGTAATTCAATCAATTACAATATACGATCAAGGGTAACTAAATGCATGCATCCACTTAGGTTTGATTGGACAGCGTTGCCAAATTAAAAGACTTTCAATTGCTAATAATCTAAAAACTCTTCATCTAACACCAAATTGGTAAAGGATTCACAATGTAAGAAGACCAGAGTAGGAGTAAAATGAAAACCCTAAGTTGCGACACTGCATCATTTTCTAGCTGAGCCTCCTGTCTTTTATTGCCCAGCAGAGACCAGGGGTACCAAAAAAAATATAAATTTAAACTGCATAAAGGGTTTAAACAATTTTTTACGGAGCTGCTAGTTTGTTAGCATTTATTTTTATTATTTTTTATATTATACCTATATAGCGGTACGTATTTGCAAAAATTTTAATTACCCGGTTACTCATAATTCATACAAAAGAAATAAGGAACAACTAATTTTCTTTCTTTGAATAGTCATTAGGGGATTTCATAATGAGTTGCTGCTAAGAAAGCATATTTTGAATTAGGCAGATAAAGGAAATACGAAAATGCAGTTAAAGGCGAATTATTGGGGTGTAACCATCTACTGTATACTTTTAAGCAGATCCGAAATGAGGCATTTTGTTTTAGACGGTAAATGCAGCGAGTTTAATTTGGAATGTGCTTCAGTATGCAGCTGGAAAGAGAAAATATGGGTGCGATTGTTCGTTTTACTAGTTATGTGAAACGTACAGCACATACTCTACAAATCAGTAAAAACTCCGTTCGAAGAATAATTTTTACGTACAATTAATTTAATTTATTGGTGTTAGTTAAGTAATAACCTTCATTCAATTTTTTTTAATGAAATAGATGTTAACAGCAACTCATTTATTATCTTAAAATTGTTTGGGAAGCGCTGACTTTACGGTGTAAGTCCCTCGACGATTTGGCAGGTAGCGTTGCCAAATTAATAAACTTTCAATTGGTAATAATTTAAAAACTTTTCGTCGAAGACCAAATTGGCACTAGAGTTTTTTACTCGGCTTTGAACGTAGAAGCGCGTGATGTAAATATTATCCTTTTTTTAATATATGTAATATATACACGGTGTTTCAAAATGTAGTGCCAAAAATGTACATACCGTTCAAAACAAAAATTATCCGAAAAATAAGAAAAAAAAAATAGAAGTCAGACTTTGAAAAATGTATAAACCAAAGTCGGCTCAAACGATTTTGTTTAAATTTTTCTCATCGATAGTGGACAAGTGACCAAAACTCCGACTTGGGGTGTGGTCGGCGTTTTGGACGAGGCTCGTACTTGCCTTATAGGACATTTCGCCGAATGACCAAAACGCCGACTCGGTTTGCGGTCGGCGTTTTGGACAAGGCTCATAGGTGCGTTTGTGGACATTTTGCCGAATGGCCAAAACGCCGAATCGATGTGCAGTCGGCGTTTTGGGCCAAATACAAATTTAGATTGGTATTCGGCTCCGACGCCATATTCACGAACGATGTGACGTCGTTCAGCGCCGTTCGGCGTTTTGGACACGAGTCGGCATTTTGGTCATCAACACCATTCGGCGTTTTGGACATGGTCGGCGGAATGGGAGTCGGCGTTTTGGGCGAAATATCGAGTCGGCGTTTTGTCCCGGACCCCTTACCGCAAAAGAACAGGTGCTGTTAAAGGTGAGTTTTGATATTACTTGTTCGAGGTAAAATCTTCAAGCTTCAGTAGCTCCTTAGACTTTGCTATAAAAAAATAAGAGAGCTCTTTAGAGTTATCTTTATTAAAACAAGAACATTTGTTTTCAATTAAGCAAATTGTAAAAAATAAATAGTAGTACTGCATCAAACTGACTCTTCTCTTATACATATTTGAACACACCTTACAGCAACACTTTGTTTTGAATATTTCAGATAGAATTATTTTTCATGGATGGGAAAAGTCAGATAATGAATCTTTGATGGTTTTATCCTAAATTCTGAATTAGGATATACTTGGAAAAACTTCTGATAAAAGTAAGATTTTATTATGATATCGTCAAGTAATTTAAATTTCGTTTTTAATAGAAATGCCTATTTTGACTCGGCGTCAATCAAAAATAATTGTTGTTTTTTGAATGTATATGAGAAGAATTTGTGAGATAACCATTTAATTTTCATAACATTTTAAATCTATCATTTATCATGACAATAAGCTTCTGACATAAACTGATCTGGAAGCTGATGTTAGGAATGTTTGAAACAGTACGTAACTTTCGGGTTTAGCAGAGGTGATACAATCTCAGTGTTAAGTCGGACCAAACTTTTAGTAGTGAATGTTTAAATCCTTACTCAAATGCGATTACTAGTCCGTATGTAGCGTTTGAAAATAAATATTCATCTATTTGACCGCTTACAATTAACAAATATTTTTCGTCAAAACTATTGGGAAGACCAGAAAATATTATTGCAAAGATAATTATCTGGCTTGTAGTAGCTGAAGTGGTAATAATATACAGAATGGCCCCCCGAAAACGAAACGGACGTGTTTAGTGCCTCTAATCCTCAATTCTGCGAAAACGCCCGAAAGGATTAACTTAATTTGTCAGGGGGCATGTCATATGGCCAATACGGTTTACCTGTCTTCAACCGTAAAATTGGGGTAAACTCCACTTTCAAAATTATAAATAACAAAAGGTATCGAAAGATATACCATCTGAAATCCCGCCGAATTTGCTCTACAGTAGTGTTTTTATTTTTGGATTACGGGCATTAGTTCCTGCGGAAATGCAGTCCAAAGTTTCAGGGTAGCAAATGATCGAAATGAGCACAACCAGCGTCAAAGGTTCTGTTCAAAAATGTCTTCGCACATTCTAAAGCATTTGTGGACTAATCAGACGACATTCGTTGATTATACCTTGTCGTAAATCTTGTAAAGTATCGGGCTCCGTAGCGTAAATGTTACTCTTTAAATGACTCCACAGAAATAAAATCTGGCGATCTTGCGGGCCATTCAATAGCGCCTTGTCTTGCAATCCGTTGACCGGGAAACTTTCGATCCAAATTTTGTCGAGCAATCAGTGCATAATGCTGAGAAGCTCCGCCCTGTTGGAATATTAAACGATCTTCGAGGTAATGATCATGATTTTCTATAATATCAGACAACATTGAAACACAGACGAAAGGGAAATGAGACGAGCAAAATAAAATTACTAGCCCAAACATTTTATTTCTCGGGGCATTGAATATGTGAAATATCCTCCAATTGAGGGCGCCATTTATAAAGAAATTGAATTCGTCGGGAAAACAGACGTTAAAAAGAAAATTTTGGTTATTTATCGCCAGTTCAGAAAATTAAAAATGGCGGTTAAAGTCGTCTTTATTGATTTCTTGTGGCAAAATAATCTTGTTTAGATAAAACTTGTGGTGCTTCAAAATTCGTAGAATACTGGTCCGATGAGTACCTGATCCAATAGCCATTTGCCTTGTACTCAACGTAGGATCGACAAGAAAGTGGCCCAGAACCGCAACTTCCACCGCTTTATTTTGTACTGAACTTTTACCACTTTGGGGTTGAAGATAGGTGGACGGAAATAGCAGTATTACATGTCCCCATGCCAAATTAATTTTTCGGCGTTTTTGATTTCAAGAGTTGGAGTTTAGTGTCACAAATTGCTTCGTTTTCAATGCTAATTGAAGTGCTGGTGACAGCTTCTTTGATCACACGTTTAAGAATCTCGTCTCTCGGTACAGTACCGCCCTTGTTGAGGTTCTCTTGACCTCTGGGACCTTTTGGGAGAGTTATTACCGAAGACTTTCTTCACATGTCTAAATGTATAAAACATTAAGGGTTTGATTCTTCAGATTCTTATAAAAGCAAATCTATGATTCTAGAATCGGTATTAGCGCTGTCGCGAGACGAGTCGAGACGAGTCGAGACGAAAGTGGTACGATTTTCGTCACGATTCCAAATTGCGAGACGAGAAATAACGTCAGTCTCGTACGGATAACTTCTCGTCTCATCACGACTCTCGTGTGAGAATCTGGAATTATTCGTCTAGAAATTAGCATCTACATTGTAATGTATTTTACTAAAATATAAAGCTGAATTCAGGGAGAACTATAATTCAGCACGGCTAGAAGATTCAACTTTAATGATGGGCTAATAGCATTCTTAGAGTTCCATTTTAACTACAGTACAATATGGCAGCTGCGTATTGAACAATAAAATATATTTTTCTATAGAACGCTTGGTGCGTTGGCCGTTTTTGCTTCTGTTATTTTTATCTCTTAGTCTCTAATCTAACATTAATACCTTTATTGTTGCAGTATAGTGTCGCAGAAATTATTAATAACCGGGAAACAATTAATTTTTTGTGGTAGTAATAGCATGTTTTAAGAGCTATAGATTAATATGAAGTGAATATGAAAATAAAAGTTACGGCGTTGTCCTTTTTGCAAAATACTTAGTAAATGTGATTACGATTGGTGGAAACAGGAAATTTAATAAGGCTGTGCGAATAGTGATAAACTACGCGATCAAAATCGGAAATTTGTTATGTGATTTTTTAAATTTGCCGCTACACTTTAGTAATTCCGTAGTTGGTTTGCCGCTTCGTAGGAATTAGTATCGTCATTCTAATTGAGTATCGCTGTTTTATTAAATTCTTATTTTGGGTTACTATTTTCGCTATTTTGTTTTGACTTTGAAAATTTAGTTAACGTTATTTTAATTAGAGGTCGTATTTTCGGTATTTTGTTTTGTCTTTCGAAGTTCGAGGAATATGACAATAGTTCTTTGTGTGAAATCTGCAAGCTTTGTTTTCATCCGCGAGACCTCGAACGCTTCCTGGAACTCGAGTGTCATAAACAAATTATTTTCTAGAACATTTCGTGGCCTTTTCCATCTTTTTTTGCTTGCGGGTCCAAGAAAAGCGCGTTTGGCCGTACCGAAAATTTCTTAGCACGCCAACTTGCGATTTTCTCTGTCCCATAATTCTCGTAGCGAGAATCGGACCGTAACAAATTTGGCGCCGCAACGTGAATCTTTTTTGGCCCGCAACAAATTACAAATAGTAACCAAAACATTATTATTGAATGTTAATTTGACCTAAATTAATTAATTTTTCACATTGTCTATATTAAATTAAAACTTACACAATTAATTCTATTACATTAACAAATTTATTTTGTAGACATTACTAATGCTTGTGATATTTTAACCTGTATGTACCTATATACGTAACATGTCCAGAATTGAAGATTATACGGTAGCGGCTGTCGGCTAGAGAGTTAATTTTTCCTCTTTGTAGAAAGAAACACATTGAATCAACCTTATAGATAAACTTTTTAACGTTAAGGGGTGAAACAGTGCAAGGTACGACAGCGTACGTACAATAACTAGTGTATCTCTATATAAAATGATTACACGACATTAAAATGCTTTCTTGTTTTAACGTATGATTTTAACATCTATTAAACACTACATTAAACAGTCTCAAAACAGCGAGAGTCTGGCTGAGAAATTCTCGTCTCGTCTCGTTTCTCGTAATACTATTTCTCGTCTCGTCCCGAAAACGCGAGACGAGAAATAGAGTGTCTGGTCTCGATTCTCGTAAGCGAGACGAGACAACACAACGACGGTACTAATCGGAGTGCGAATTCCAATTAATTAATCGGATTTTATTATACAATTGGGAAGCATTTCATGAGTTTAGTATTCCCAAGCGATACTCGACTCGGGAATCAAAATCCTATTCTCGATTTTAGAATCGTAAACGGATTTTAAAGGCGATGCGGTATCTTTTCTTGAAACTTAACAATTGGTTCTGACTTTGACGTCTGAATCATTTGACAACACTATTAATTATGCATGGGAATAAATAACATAAGAAGGCTTCGTTTGCCAAAGGTTTATCGTTCAATAAGTTATGCAGTGGGCCGTTTATCTATACACATTATGTTCTGTAAACTTTATGATTAGCCTTTCCTGAATTAATACCTTAGTGAAATTCATTATAAATCCAAGTCCATGATTTTCTAGTTAATACAAGTACAATAACTTGTATTCGAAAAACTAAATTAAAACATTTTTGTAAGACGTTACATGTATTTACATAACATATCTACCTTAATGTAACAAAACACAAGGTTACGTCAAAAACTATTAATAGAGTATCATCAACGTTTTCCAGAAGACTTATTGATAAGTTTCCGAATTTTTCGCTCTCTATAGAAAAGCGTATTGGCAATTTCGTTTTTCCTGGTAATTACGTTACAAAATGTTAATGAAAATATGTTTGACTCCGTTCAATTGTAGATAATACAAGAACACCAAGCAGTATGAATTAACATATGTTTTTGTAAGCAGCGTGAAGTGATTTATATATTACATTGTTGGGCTATTATTAAAATTATGGTTCATAGTTATTGCTTATTTGCAGTTTAAAAACAGAACTTGTATTAATTACTACACTTACAACGTGTAGCTTTGATTGGTTTAACTTTCTCCGGTCTATCAAGTATTAATACGAGGTGTGTTCAATTGAAGCCCATCTTTACTTTATAAAATAATTATTTAACAATTTAATTGTAAATAATTACCGTCACCGACCTATACCCTGCTCATAGAATTCATGTGGCGGCTGATTGAAAAAGTCTTCCACAGCTATCTGTAATTCTGCGTCAGACTCAAAATGCCGACCTTTTAACATCTTTTTCAGCGATCCAAAAATATGGAAATCGCCAAGCGCTAGATCCTGACTATAGGGTGGATGCTCTAAAACTCTCCATTTCTTTCCTTGAAGATTTTCCTTTACCACATTAGCAACATGAGGCCTAGCATTGTCCTGCAGCAAGATGACCCCACGCGTAAGTTTTCTTGGACGTTTCCGTCTCATTGCTTGATGAAGCTTGTTCAAAGTTTCATTGTACAAATTTACATCGACATTTACTCCAGGTTCCTTAAACTCCATCAACATGGGTCCTTCATGGTCGAAAAAAAAATGTTAACGTCACCTTGTCTACAGAAGTTTGTTCTTTAAACTTCTTCGGTGGCGGCGAACATAAATATTTCCACTGCATCGACGATAACTTACCGAATGGCTCTTAGTAATGGCACCATGTTTCGTCATTAGCAACTATTGGCAGAAGAAAGCCATCACCATTTTTCTTATAGTCTGTGAGGTGTTGCAGAGATAAGCCCATTCGCAAGCAGTTTTGTTCATTAGACAAGAGACTAGTAATCCACTGTGAGCAAATTTTGCTGTAACCCAGATTACCAACAATACTATGGGCAGATTCTACACTCGCACCAACAATTTCTGAAATTTATCTAATCGAAATTCGCCGATTTCTCTAATAAGGCCTTCCACACATGCCCTATTGTTTTCTTTTAATGCAGTACACCGTGCACGTGGTCGCGGCTCATCCACAGTCCCATCTTTTCCATTCTTAAATTTTCGGCATCATTCCGTCACAGTTGGGTAGGCAATACAAGCATTTCCATACATTCGCATAATGAATCTGCAATGGTTGCACACCCTTAGCGCATAAAAGTTGTGGGACCGCACGCTGATCAAACTTGGACAGATTTTCAATAACAAACTCCATTTCAAAATCGAAGTTTTAAATGTCAGAATCAAATTCAAACGCCAGAAACTTATTAATGTGTTGCTTACAAACACTACTAACATTAGCAAACGTCATTTGAATGATTGCATTTGTTTTCAAGGCTATGTTGATCAAAGATGGGTTTCAGTTGAATAAGCCTCGTATTTAAAAGGGATTCATGGCCACAACCGAGCTCTACCTTCTTACCGTATCTAAAAATACTCCTTGAATTAAACGTGATTTTATACATTTCATATCTAGCAGTATACAGGGAGATTCACATAAAGGTAAGCGCCTGAAAATTTTACGCAAGCTGCATATCACCGATTTCGCCATTGAATATAATTTTGCAGCTAATAGCCGAATTTGTAAATTACTGCGAATTTCCATTAAATAAACTAATGTTTCACCAACCTTTATTTAAGAAATGTTGAGAGCTTTCTTACTAGCTCTAATTGTTTGTCAAATCACCGTCTATCACTGACTGTCCTCGAATTAGATGCTATTTGGCAATTCGTGTGTGGCAACTGCAACTGGATATTCTAGTTTTTAAGCAGTTTTGCAAAATACGAAGGCCAACTGTGAAAGATTGTTGGTGGTGTTTGTTCTGCTAATTTGGCAATTTTTGTTTTCGCAGTTAATACTAAACTATACGGCAGACCCTGGTCTTCCTGAATTCTGAATCTTTTATCAAACTGGTTTGGACATACAACCGAATATTTCATGTGTATTTTTAGATTATTTAAAACAAATATGTTTTCAGTTTAGCAGAAATAGTTGCTGTTGAGTTCAAGGCCCCAATGTTTATTGGGAAACACCTTGAAGAGTAATTTGTTACACGGGATTTAAAAATATCAAGTCGCTCACGCGGTTTTGTTGAACGCTTTTATTCAACTCGTAAACAAGATTGTTTCAAAGATACCAAGCTTCACTTATTTGTTGTATTCTTATCGTAATAGTAGGATGTTGGAATTGAGCCGTGCATGGACTAATGCTAGACGAGGGTCGCAAGTGAGTGTCACCACATATGGAAACATGAAAAAAAGAGAAGAACTCACCAGTCTGCGCAGTTTACTGGTAACACTTGGAACGAATAATTAATCCTTTGATTGGTCCGGTCTGGTGATTGTTAACTTTTACATCATTGTTCATTATATAATTACTTGTGTTTTAATACCATTTGAAGAGCTAAAAACCAGTTGCAGTGATGCACTCTCGAAAGAGTCAATTAGAGTGGGATACCACCCACCTTTGTCTCTGTGATATACGTTGAATTGCCTAGAACGTATATGTCACAGGATTTTGTGGCCTACGGCCCCGATTCGCGATTCCAATAGGGGAGGAATAGCATGCACCTATGTCCCGCTGCTTAACACGAAACATGTGACACAGGGTTCTAGGGCCCCGTTTTGTAATTCCTTAAAACCCCGTGGCTAGCCATACTTGTACAAGCTTTCGATATCATCTGGCCAAACTACGAGAGCTCTCAATCACAACCAAACTCATATAACGAACAATACTCATCAGCATTCACATTTTACCTGTTTGTACCTACGTACCAGAATATTCAATCATTAGTGCACTACATGTATAACACATACAACCCCAACAAGATGACGAAACCTTCTCTGACCTCATACATGGGTTTCTTTCGAACAGTTACCTTACCTAAAAGGTCTGTTCTGTATTCTTTATCCTTTTGTGGTCAAGAATGTGACCCTTGAGGTCTTAATTAGTTATGCACACATGGCAAACACAACTTTATTTAGATTTGTTACAGTTTACATTTTTATATTTGAGTCGACACAAACAATGTTTACTTCTCAAACCTATAATAATACTTATACACCTAACACTTGTATGTTCTTCAAGTCTATATTGCGTCGCAAAATGTAATTAAAATCCATAGAAAAGTTGTAGAAAAAGGTGTTCTTTGCATATTTAGAACAGAAAGTGTGCCATTTCTGCAATTGCTTTATTTTCAAAAGATGTTGTAGACAGTAGAATTTCAATATCAAGCAACCATTAAATAATATAAAGTTTAATTCAAGTTATTTAACAGAATATTAAAATAAATATTAAAAATCATAGCGACCTTAGTTTCGAAGAGAGGAAGCTCGGCAAGAATTATTCAATTTGTATTAAGGCCTTGTATACAATCCGATTCCAGAATTACGGATTAAATTTTGTGAACAAATAATAGCAAACAAACTCGTCGGACTTTCGTTTTCAATTCAACATTTTTTTAAAAGCTCGTGACTCTCTGAGTTTAAAAAAACTCGTACATGTATATCAAATATTTTCTAAGAAACACTTGTTTGGGTTTCTGGAGTTCCGAAACGGATATTTCCACTAAAGGTTGAATATTTTTATGAAATTATTTGGAATATGGGACAGTAAATTCAGTGGCATCTGGTGGACGGGTCCAGCCGCCAAAAATCCGGTAAGTGGGCTCCCGCAAGTAAACAATATCTGCTCTACCTGTAACTTTTAGAATAAACCTGTTTCTATTGTCCGTGGAATTCGGTGATACTGTCTGGTAGAAATCAAACGAATGTTACAGTATGTTGCGTCACTAGGTAGTGTACGGTCAAGTTTCTCGGTGTGTTGCCAAAAAGACGCATTTAAACACATTAACCTCTAAACAACTCTTCTTAACATTTTGGTAACCATGACATTTATATTTGAATCCTTATTTCTGGATGCTTTGGTAGTTCTTATACTTGCAATTGTAATTCAAAGCAAGTGGGCCTTTGGATATTGGAAGAAAAGGGGAGTACCTGTGGTGCAGCAGCCAATTCCTCTGGTTGGACATGGCTTTTCCATTTACTTGAGCAATATTAATCCGGGATTGGTTTATAAAAACATGTATGCTTCAGCAAAAGCATTAGGATATAAACATTGCGGGATCTTTCAATGTTTTACGCCGCAGTATCTGGTCGTTCATTTGGAATATATCAAAAATATACTGCAACGAGATTTCAGTTACTTCAACGAACGAGGTTTCTACTACAACGAAAAGGATGATCCATTAAGCGCAAATCTCTTCGCGATCGGAGGAGATAAATGGAGGATCCTTCGCAGAAAATTGTCTCCGGCCTATACTTCAGGGAAATTGAAAGTGATGTTTGATGGGATTCTTAAGTGCAGTTCCCAAATGAACGATGCAATCGAAGAAAGTTGCAAAAACAGGCATGCTATTAACATTAAGGATATTTCGGAGTGCTTTACCGTGGATGTTATCGGTTCCTGTGCTTTCGGTATCGAGTGCAACAGTTTTACAAATTCAGAAGCCAAATTTATTAGAAATGGGCGAAAAATATTTCATATAACGATTTGGAAAGCAGTGAAAATTTTATTTGCGTTTAGTTATCAAACAATCGCACGCCGATTTGGAATAACTCTGTTCGATACCGACTTGAATAATTTTTTTAGAAACGTTGTTAAAGATACGTTGGAGCACAGAAAAATTAGCAACTTTATTAGAAAAGACTTTTTGCAGGTTCTGCTTGATTTGCAAAATGAAGCAGAAGGAAGTCAAGAGAGGACGAAGTTTTCACTTGAAGAAATTACAGCTCAAGTTTTCGTCTTCTTCGCTGCTGGTTTCGAAACATCTTCCATCACTTTGGCGTTTGCACTTTATGAATTAGCGGCCAATCCGGAAATGCAGGAAAAATTAAGAGAAGAAATAAACAACGTTTTGACAATGCACAAGGGAGATATCACTTATGACGCCGTTATGGATATGAAATATTTGAATCAAATAGTACAAGGTAAATTTCCCTTCTCAGATGAAACACTCTTGAGAGTGGTTATAATCAAATTATTTTTTAGCAATGATTTATAAACCATTACCAAACTGCTTGTATTATACATGCTGAGTATATTATTCTGTTGCTGTAAATATTTCGTACCTGTAGAGTACGGCCGATTTTTGTTTCAGAAATTATACGACTAAAAAGTGACAATGCATACATTATTTTATGTAAAACAGTTTCTTAGATAACTTTTAAACGTCTGAAAATGAAATTGTTTTCTATAATTGTACATTAAACTATCATACAATAATTTGATAACAACCACAAATTAAAAACGTTTGGTTCCTTCTGTTGCTTCTAAATATTTGAAATCGTGAATCGTTTAATACTTTCTACAACACAAATAATTTTTTGGCTTGTTATTAACTGGTTACATATTGTCGAAAAGCTTTTAATATACATCTATTGTCGTTAACTATTTCCAGATGCCAGACGGGCAAGTGTTACGATTTTATAAATTTGTTTGTACAATATTTATAATAAGTCATTATCGTAGAACGTTGTTACGGGTGTTCGAGAAAAACGTATTACTTAAATTGGTCGAATTGTGTTTTAGAATTCAAATAGTATAATTTATCAAACGTGAATTAATTGTAGCACCATAACGTAAAATTACAGATAAAATTTAACATTTTCTATAGAAAATCATTAATAAGTGTTAGGATGTAATGACATAATACTGGCAAATGTAAAGTCGTAATAAAACAGGTAAACTATTCGCAGTGAGCTGACTAGTGCCGAATATCATGCCCTCGGGCAGTAGTGACGGCTTACAATCGTCGTAGCGTCGACTGAATTAAATTGACGATGCTTTCTTGAGGAATTTTTCGAATTCTTCTTATACAGTAACAATGACGACGGTTGTTGGTCCTTCTCTGATAATTGTCCCAAAGATGTTCCATAGAATTGGGGTCCAGAATGCATGTCGGCTAATTTATACGTTGAATCTTGCAGTATGAGTTATATGTGGTTTGTCTTTATCATGTATTACAATTAATCAATTTCCAATTAAAGGTGTATAAGGAACAGCTGCTTATTGCAGAATAACTTCGACGTAGCTATGAGCAGTTAATTCCCTGTATTGGAAAGATATCCAAGCCCGCATTATAGCTGAACCTCTACGAAGCGAAACTCGTTTAAACATAATGCGTGGTACAAAGCGCTGTCTTTATTGTCGCCATACTAGTACATGCTCATCAAGTGACTGGAGTCAAAATCTGGACTCATCGTAAAGAAAACTTGCCCCCACTGTTTGAGTTTCCAAGACATGTGTTGTCTGGAAAAATGGATACGAGTTCGTCGGTGTCTTGGTAAAAACCGTTGTCTAATTGTTGGTTTGCAGACTGCAAAGTCCACTTTCTAGTAATCCTAGGTATACAGTCTGTTCACTTACCTCTACATCGTGCACACTTTTTATGCGATTTCGGGTTGCTACAGCCGTTATTTTTCGACCTCACACAACGTTAAATCAATAAATTGATCACTTCTTGCCGTTGTTGATCTTTTACGACCAGATTATTCTGCCATTATTCAAGAAATCCTCCTGTTTGTAAGCTCCAAGCGTCGTCCTCATAGCCTTAACACTTCTTAGGCTATTACTGAAATATTCACTCGCAACATTGTAATTTGTTTTAATTTCATTCTTTCAATGGAACTCCTGTAAAATTCGGAATTTAAAGTTGAATTTTGTTTCAAATATTGGAAATAGTTATATGCAGGGTGTTAATGAATTGCAGGGACAAACTTCTAGGGCTTAAAGTATACATGAAAGCAAAAATTTTTTTGTTAATAAATGCATGCTCGAAAGTGTTTCCTTTCAGGGATAGAGCTTCTCAAAGATTCTTTAAGAAGCGCCTAAATGTAGGCAATTTCATTTACTACCGACTATTTGTTTCCATAACGACGGAAATTAATACAGGATAAATAAAGCCCTGTTTCCCACTTTTCAGATTCAAATTAAATTTAAAATAAATTAATTAACAAAATGTTTCAAAACTAAGCAATAGAAAAAACAAAATTACAAAGCAAAAATCTACTATTTCAAACATTTACAATAACTAATTCAAAAATTAACAAAATTATAGTAAATGTTCATTCATCAAATATGAATTGTAGGGACAAACTTCTAGGGCTTGCAAAACACAACAAAGCAAACAACTTGTGTGGTCAAAAGTGTTTCCTCAATTTTGACACAATTCGATATTTTTGTGATATTTTTTACTTTTCTTGCATTCATTGCTTTTTGTACCTTTTATTATTTGTATTTTTTTCGTTCTGTACATATATATTTATACGCAGTCTTACAAGTATTACCAGAAGCACCAGCAATAATAACCACAACGAAAACAAAATAAATAATGTGTAACATCGGCATGAACAGCAGTGCAAGCATTTACTCGTCGTGGCATGCTTTCTATCAAGTGGTCTACGTTCTACTGGAATATCTCGTTCCATTTAACCTCATGTTGGTGTTTCAGCTCGTCTAAGTTGTTAGGAGCTCTTGACAATAGTCATAGTCGTCGGCCCATCATGTCCCAAAGATGTTCGATCGGCGATAAGTCCGGTGATCGTGCAGGCCAGGGCAACATTTGCAATTATACTTGTTGGAGGTACGTTCTGGTAATGTTTGCAGTGTGTGGACGTACTTTATCCTGTTGGAAAATACCGTTTGGCAGCGTCTGCATGAATGGTACTAGCACCGGTTTCAGGACATTATGAATATAGCGATGAGCATTTAAAATGCCTGGGACGAACACAAGAGCTGATCTTCTACCGAAACAAATCGCACCCTAAACCATAACTCCAGGTGTTAAAGCTGTATGGCGTCTTTCAACAAACTCTACATTTCGTCTTTCTCTTTCATGTCGACGTACCTTCCTACGGCCGTCGATGTGCACTTAAGGGAGCCGTTGGAATGGACAGTAGGATCGCAGTCTAAAAGAAGAGATTCTTCTGTACATTTTTGCTATTAACACGCGGTGGTGAAGAGCTCGCATCCAGTCTACAGCAGCAGAATTTGTTGTTTGAAACTGGTCTCGTGTAGCCCATTCTTCGAAGAAGTCGATCTTCACGAAGATTGTTGTTACGTGGAGGTCTACCAGCTAGACTATATTGCTGAATGCCTTCTTCTGACCAAGCAGACCATATTCGTGCAACTGTAGTGTGGTCCCGATTTGCTCTTCTACCAATTTCATGAAAAGAAAGTTCAGCTTCTTTCATGCCGATAATTCGACCTCTATCAAAATCTGAAATGTGGTTAAAATTTCTACGTTGTCTTATTGGAGGCATTTTAAAGCATTAATTCTGTCACAAAATGTAACAAAATCTCGAAACAACTAATTAATGTTTACTAGATATTGTTTTGTTTGTAAGCAACAAGTTGATGAGAGACAGTAGACGAACACCACAAGCACTTGATTTTTTAATGGAAATAGTGATCATTTCATACAAAATAATAAAACATTATTTTAGCAAATTTTCAAACATGTGCCTTTTTTTTTAATGGGTGGTGCATTTCATACGAAATCGAGCATACATTCTTCGTCAATTAATGGAAAATACTATCGAATACTAAAAACCAGGGTACCTCTGTTTCAGCGATTTGATATAGGCTTTTGACAAAGTAAACCTAAACGACGACCTAAATATTCTAAACGAAGAATGAGTTTGCCCAAAGATAACTAAAATCATTACTGAATTAAACTCAAACTGTATCCCAATAAATAGCAATGGGAAACTAACAGAACTAGTGCCTATATCCGCTGGAGTAAGACAAGGAGACAGTCTTAGTCCAATATTGGTCAATATCACCATGGATAAGATTATAAAATCTGCTGCGGGATACAGAATAGGAAACAACATTATACAGATTTTCTAGTATGCTGACGATGCGGTAATCGTAGCAAAAAATGAAGACGACTTACAGCATCTCTTATACCAATTTAAAGCAGCATCGGAAACTTTGAACATGTAGATAGATATCAATCAATAAAACCCAATGGATGACAATATTAAAGGGGTCCCTACATTGGGTGCTCGTTATAGACGGTCAAATTATTAGCCAAATTATGAACTCGTTAATTACCTTGGCATAAACACATCAAGTACCAGAAATTACGTGCAAGAAGTGACTGGCTACGGAAACAGCCGCAGTATCGAGCTGCCCAATGAACATTATCTGGAAGAATAAACATATTACAAGTGAGAGTAAAACACGCTTTTACGAAACCTGTGTCAGACCATTATTAACGTTTGCGGTTGTCTACTCAGAGGAGTGTTCCTATTGAAGTAAAACTTTCGCCCTCAAACATTATATCTATTCACACGCCATCCAAAAACACCCCGTATAGAGAGCAATTACAAAAAATCATATCTACTCTTTCTTTATTTGTTGATGATGCATATTCAGAATCCACTAATTCCGCTTATTTCTCACGAAACTGCATCAGACACATGTACAAATCAACAGAAATAGGGGGAATACCCCGACATACCTCGCATGGTTCAGGATTGCCGTTATACAAATATACAAATAGAAGCGACTATAGCGCCACCATCGCACGATGCGGTAAAAGTTGGAACTCAAGTCCGGAGATTCACAACTGAACCATTTTCATATTTATTCCATGCATCTTAGAGGTGGGTATGAATCGATTTATAAGGGTTTGCAATCCTGAACCATATATATGGCTCAGGTTTGTCTTGCTGATTCAGGATGGATTGCTCGGAAACATACATTTGGTATCCAGACAGGATGGTACGAAAGCGTTATATATATTGCTGTGTTACAACATGCTCTAAGTGAGATATCTTATCCTATTGCTAATTCTAATAAAGCTTATTTCAGCTACCATGTATAAAATGAATTTTAATCACACATAATTCAAATATGATGTAAATATTAGCTTCCGATCTAAGATTTTGAGCTGTCGCTTCTGCATATTTTGGCTTCCAGGTTTCAAAGCATATTGTTGTGTTGATTTTCATCTTTGGGAAGCATAGAGGATACTTTTCAGCATTATCTGTGCATTCTTGAGCTGTAATTTGACTTGTATTAGTATAAACATAAGGGTTTTGACAGCTACATTCAATAATGTTAAATTATGAACCTAAGGTTTTTCCTTGGGGAAAAATATATTTGAAATAATGTTCTTAAGTATGTAAGGAAGGTTTGTGTTAATTTTTATTAACTTTGAATGTGTTGATAATAATTTATTTAATGAATTTGAATAATTTAATTATCAACTTTTTTTATGCAAACTGGACCAAATAACACTTGCATCAAGTGATTGAAAACTAATGAAAAAATAGCTTTTGAAAATTAATAGGCATCTACCTTATGGGTTACAATTAACAAATATTTTTAGGTCAAAACTATTGCGAAGACTAGAAAGTATTACTGCAAAGTTAACTATCTGGCTTGTAGTAGCTGAAGTGGTTATAATATACAGCATGGCCCATCGAAAACGAAACAGACGAGTTTTGTGCCACTAATCCTCAATTCTTCGAAAAACGCCCGAAAGGGGTAAACTAATCTGCCAGGGGGGCATGTAATACGGCCAATACCGTTTACCTATCTTCAACCCTAAAAATGGGGTGAATTTCTCTATTAAAATTTTAAATGACATGGTGTATCAAAAGACATACCATTTGGTACGAGCATTATTTTCCGCGGAAATGCAGTCCAAAGTTTCAGGGTAGCAAATGTTCTAAATGAGCACAACCAGCATCAAAGGTTCTGTTCAAAATGTCTTCGTACATTCTAAAGCATTGGTGGACTACTCAGGCGGCATTTGTTGATTATACCTTGTCATAAATCTGGTAAAGAGTCGGGTTGGGTTGCGTAAAGGTTACTCCACACAAATAAAACTAGCGAAGTTAAATCTGGCGATCTTGCGGGCAATTCAGTAGAGCCTCGTCTTGCAATGCGTTGACCGGGAAACTTTTCATCCAAATCTTGTCGAAAGACCAGTGCATAATGCAGAGGAGCTCTGACCTGTTGGAATATTAAACGATCTTCGAGGTAATGATCATTATTCTATATAATATCAGATAACGTTAAAACACAGACGATAGGGTCAATGAGACGATCACCAAAAACACCAAACATTTCATTTCTTGGGGCGTTGAGTATGTGAAATATCCTCCAATTGGGGACACCATTCATAAATAAATGAATTCGTCGGAAAAACAGACCTTAAAGGAAAATTTGGATTATTTATGGTCTTTATGGATTGCTTCGAGCAAACTAATCTTGTTTATATTAAAATTGTGGTGTTTCAAAATTCGTTGAATACAGGTTCGACAAATACCCGATACAATAGCCATTTGCCTTGTACTCAACGTAGGATTGATAACAACGTGGTCCAGAACCGCAACTTTCACTGATTTATTCTTTAATGAAGTTTTACAACTTTGGGGTTGAAGATACGTGAACGAAACCTTAGCCTCAGAAGCCTTAACTGGCATCAAACGGGGATAAATATAAATGGAGAAGGATTAAATTATTTGAGATAAGCGGATGACGTAGTTATAACACCTGATAATATTGAAGATCTCAAGGAAATGATATAAACTCTAAATGAGGAATCAAAGAAAGTACGCCTAAAAATGAATTTAGAGAATACTAAAGTAATGACAAACATAGTAGATATCGAAGGTATAATAATAGAAAATCAAAAACTAGACTGGGCGAACGAATATATTTATCTGGTATAACAAATTAAACCCGACAAAAATAATCATACAGCAGAGGTAGATAGACGGATCAGACTGGGCTGGAAAGCATTTAGGAAACTTAACGGAATCCTGAGAAATAAAAATATCCCACAATATTTAAAAACTAAAGCATTTGACTCTTGCGTGCTCTCAGTATTAACTTACGGTACACAAACATGGGTATACACAAAACGCAATATAGATAAATTAGGTAAAACACAACGCTCGGAAAGAGCTATGCTAGGGATAACACTACGACATCGAAAACCAAATGAACACATAAGGAATATCACCAAGGTAGAGGACATCACAGAAAAGATAACCCGACAAAAATGGAGATGGGCAGGTCACAACGAAAGATAGATAGATAAAAGATGGAACAACTGACTATGAAAGAAGAAGTATCGAGCTGCAAACATTTATTCATCCTGATTCTGCAGTTACTCTTGAAAAGGATTTTTCCCGGAACAGAACGCTAATGTTTACTGCGATACATCATCCAGTTTTCTCCGCCCATTCATCACCAAGCCATTTCGTACCACAGTATTCCAGACTCTGCAGAACCTATCGCATCACGGGATTAAAACCACCACCTAATTATCTGGCCTTCAATGAATAAGGATTGCAGGATATGGAGCAAACAATGTATACCATGCCAACGGTCTCAAAATATGTCGCAATGTATCATCATCCATGGGAACGTTCGCCACGCCGTCCTCCAGGTTCGAACAGGTACATCTCAACCTGGTAGATCCCCTTTCTTCTTCACTGGGTAACATGTATTTCCTAACGTGCATCGAACGATTCAGCAGGTGGCTCGAAGCCATACCTTTTCCCGACATCATAGCAGAAACAGTTGCAAGAACATTCTTCTTTAACTGTATAGCCAGATTCGGAGTACCACTTCGAATTACTACGGTTCGGGGTTGACAATTCAGTTCATATCTGTTTCAGGCATGATCTAAACACAGTGCAACAAGACATATCCAAAGTACCGTCTATCATCCTTCAGAAATGGATTAGTAGAATGATTCCATCGCCAACTGAAATCAGCCATTAAATGCCACACCGATGCCAAATGGATTGAGTCTCTTCCTACCCTATTTCTTGGAATACGGACAGCACTCAAAGAAGACCTCAATTCCACAGCAGCTTGAATGGTGTATGGTGAAAGCATTCGTCTTGCTGGTGTATTTTTCACAGCAATCAAAGAGTACAATGCCGCAGATTTCGTCGTCAGACTACGAGAACATTTCTACGATACCTACATCTGCGTAACATAATGGCAAACACAAAATCTTCGTTTTCAAGGACAACATCATGCTCTCATGTTTTCATACGAAACGACGCGGTACGGAAACCGGTACAACCCTCATATAATGGAACGTTTCGGGTGGCATCCCGTGGAGGAAAAACCTTATCGTCGACATCTGTGGAAAGAATGCACTGTGGAAGAAATACGATTTTTTGAATATCCACGTTTTCAGTAACTTAAAACCATAACAATAGCAGCACAGTAAACTAATAAATGGTGTTGCTAGGTAAGAACTATATTAACGATTTTTTTTTATATCTCCCTGTAAATTATATATCAAAATTAAACTAAACATAAGAACACTACACTAAACAGAATTAACATGTGACAATTACCCATTGGTTCATGCCTTTATATTCTACCAACTTACTTAATATTTGTCTTATTTACCGGTAATATTAGTTTGTTATCAGTTAACTATATCTGTTTCCTAGATCTGATGGCTTGAATCTTTTAAGTCTACGTGTATCAGTATGTTCTGTGAGTAACCTTTTGGCTAGTCTATTGGGATGCACTTTAAGTCTGTTACTGTATTTTACACTATGGTTTTGGACTTCTTCTTTCACAATTGGAATTTGTAGCTCACTTATTATTATGGCATTTGTAAGGAACCACGGAGCATCAACTATTGTTCGTAACACTTTTGATTGAAACCTTTCAAGGATTTCAATGTTGGAGGCGGACGCGGTGCCCCACAACTGCACTCCATGTAACCACACTGGCTTTAGCACTGCTTTATATATCAACATTTTGTTTTTTAAAGTGAGTTGTGATGATCTTCTTATTAACCATTATAGTTTACTGTATTTATAACCGCGTTGTTTCCTCTTATTCCAAATGTGGGTGCTCCAAGTTAATCTGCGGTCGAGATGAATTCCGAGATTCTTGGCACTATTTTCTTGTGGTAACAGCCTGTTGTTTAGCGTAACTGGTGGGCATGTTTCTCTTCTCATAGCATATGTTACCTGGATAGATTTTTGTTCATTAACCTGTATCCGCCATCTTTGAAGCTAGTCTTGGACTTTATTGAGGGGATTCTGTAATATTCTTGACGCGACTCCTGGGTTGCTGTGGGATTCCATAATTGTAGTATCATCTGCAAAGGTTGCAGTTATTGTATCTCTTGATGTAGGAAGGTCTGCAGTAAATAACACATATAGTAAGGGTCCACGCACGCTTCCTTGTGGAACGCCCGAGGTGATTGCCTGTATATCGGTGTACTCATCCTGATATTTAACAACAAACTGCCTTTCGCTTATATAGGATTTTAGGATGCGAACTATGTTGTGAGGTAAGTTCTGTTTAAGGTTGAATAGTAGACCAGTGTGCCAGACCTTGTTAAAGGCCTGGGTCGCATCGAGAAAAGCGGCTGTACAGTATCTTCCATTTTCCAGGTCTTCGTTAATGTTGCGTACAACTCTATGAACTTGTTCTGTCGTTGCATGGTTTTCTCTGAACCCAAATTGGTGTTCAGGAATTAGTTGTAGTTCTAAAAGCACTGGCTTAATTTTTTTTAATAGTAGTTTTTTAAATATCTTTTATATGATGGGTAGCAGGTTTAAAGGGCGGTATGACTTCACTTGTTCAGGATTTTTCCCAGGTTTTGGAATTAAGATTATGACTACCTTCCAATGTAATGGATAGTGCACCAGCCTTAGTGCCGCATTAAACCACATAGTTATAAGTCTGATTGATTTCCCTGGGAGTTCCTTTAGTGTCCGGCCTGTTATAAGATCCCACCCTGGAGCTTTTTCTGCATTTAGGTCATGATGTATGATATTTCGTACCTCGTTTACCTTGTACTTTTTGATTAGTACCTAGTTCTAACTGGTCTGGTGTTTCCAGATATTGTTGTATCTGGTGCTCTTCTGTTTGCGAGATCTCAGAAAACGCTTCTGTCTTTTATTTATTTGATCTGACCCTACTACCATCGTCCAGTCTAATTGGTGGGATATGCTCCTGTAGTTGCTTGAGTGTTTTTGTCGCCTTCCATAGCGAATATTCTGTTGCCTCCGTTGCGATTAACCCCTGCAGGTAGGTATCTTTGGACAGCTTCGTTCTTTTCTTCGTATAGGAACTTTTTCAGTTCTTTTATACATTTATTTAGTTTGGCTTGGTCGTGTGGTGAACGAGTTTGCTGCCATTGTTTCCTTAGTTTAATTTTTTCACTAATTTTTGTTTTGACATTTCTTGAACAGTTCATTGGTTTGTAGGATGCTTCATCTTCTGGTGTTGTCTTCCATGTTGCTGTTTGTATTTGGCTGTTTAGGTCTTCTACTGCAGTTTGTAGATCCTCTTTTGTCTTGAGCTGTATGTTATGGTTTGATTCACTAGACAGTACTTCTTTGAAGACATCCCAGTTGGTTTTTTAATTGTAAAGTGAAGGTGTTCTCTATTTTTTTATAATCTGCGCAGATATTGTAGCAATCACAGGGGAGTGATCTGATGTCAGTTTCAGGCATGGTTGTATACTTAAGTATTTTGGGGCGATTCCTCTAACCACACAAAAGTCTATTAAGTCAGGTACCTTCCTCCGATCGGTGGGCCAATAAGTTGGTTCACTAGTAGCTAACGGAGTAAGATTGTTTTCTTGCATCGCTGAATATAACTGTCGGCCTTTTGGAGTTGGAAAACGAGCTCTTGAACCCCACCAGGGATGTTTGGCATTGTAGTCACCCCCAGCAATAAATATATAGCCAAGGGTATTAAAGAACTGCATATACTGTTCTTTTTTTATAGTATGCATGGGTGGGGAATATATAGCTGTAACTGTGATAGGTCCTAACCAGTCTTCTACCGTGACACTAGTGGCTTGAAGGTAATTGTAACGTGCGATTTCGACGCACAGTGTATGTTGCTGAGTTGTTTCAATTTGAGTGTGTATTTAGCGCGCCTCGAGATTTCAGTTTCAAATTTTTGGCTTTCGCGCATGAGTAGCTTACAATGTTCTCGTAGATTTTGGGTTTTCCGAGCTGGGAGAGCGCATTCTCATTCTGTTACCTGACAAGTCGTGTAGCTTGATTTTCATCGCGGTCTATTTCGACCAAGGATTTATTCCTAATTTTTGAAAAGTTTAAGTTTTAGGGGAATCTTAACCTTGTGGTGTTAGTGAGATTTTCCCTGGGTTTTTAACCAATTTATTACACCCTTGAAGAGGTCTTCTATTGCCGATTTACATCTTGGGTAAGCTGAGGAAGTTGGATTTTTTTTGCTTTATTGTCTCTTGAATTATTTAGGCAACTTCGTAGCTGCTGAGAATTTGAATATCTACAAAAATTACGTAGCCGTGGAAAATTACATACTGCTGGAAGTTTTATAACTACATCGAAGAATTTGGAGAAGATTTCGAGTCGTATATACGCCACAGAAAATTGCAAGGCCAAGTTCCAAACGTGCGAGTGTGAACGCCGGCTGTCAGCTCAGGTGTTCGCTGTATTTGGAATTTTCATCTAGAAAGGTCTGTCTAAAATATTCTTTTAAAATTTACGGACTTCAAGGACTCTGAAGACCATCCGGCAGAATACGACCGCATAATCATTTCATTGTACAAATTCAAACTATACAATTTATACCGAACTACTTTTACAACTATTTCTTTTATAAATTTAACACTTACTGTATTTTATAACTTTTGTAAACGGTCCGCATATCTCGAGGTTCTGATTTAATTCTTATTGACGCATACATTCAATAAGGGAGGATATTGCGTGAACTAATTTTTTTTGTCGATGCGCTTATACCTCAATTACAGGTGGTTAATCTTAGTTTACATAATCGAGATCTCGTTTATCGTGAATTAGGCGTGTTACGTATTGATTTATTATTTTGCGAAGCTAATT
>JABXWE010000992.1:0-14990 GCA_014611495.1 Limonius californicus
AAAATAATAATGAAATAATTTTAAAAATTACCGAAATTACTGGCATTTGCTGTCGAAATTTATCAGTAATTTTGGTAGTCATAATTACCGGAAATGCCGGTTAACCGGTTATCCGTAATGCAAGCCCTAGGCACAATAGCGCTTTGTTCTTCGAAAAGACGCGCTAAAAAAATTGGGTGAAGAGTATGGGACGTTCCGGACGTGCGGCGTTGGGACATATAACGTTGCAGTATATTTAAGTATATATGACAATTGCTAATTTGAACAATTTTTTTGGGGCCCCCAAGAACGTGGGGGCCCTAAGCTATAGCTTGTGTAGCTTATACGTAAATTCTGCACTGCTAGCAGATGGCTTGCATTGAACCAGTTTTGAATATCATAGAGTACTCGTTTTAAATTATCTAGTAGCTCTGCAATGTTCCTACCATGAACATTTACGCTAGTGTCATCCGCGTACCTACATTGTTACAGCAGTTGCGTTTTTAATGCTGGTTGGGAGATAATTTACATACACAAGAAACAGTAGCGGCCCTAGAATTGAGCCTTGCAGTACTCCATAGTGTACGTTAGCAGGGGATGGGTAATATTCTTTCATTTCGTTATTGCAATTCAAATAACTCATTTCAACAATCTGCTGTCTTCCGGTTAAATATGATTTTAAAAGTGACAAGGCAACTCCACGAACACCGTAATATTCTAATTTTTCTAACAGAATGTCATGATCGACGACGTCAAACGCTTTAGATAGGTCGCAGTTTAAACTAATTACTAGTTCGTTCTTGTTAAGGCCACGCAGTACATCACTTAATATATCATGCAGAGCAGTGGATGTTGATTTCCCCCGCACGAATCCATGTTGGTTGTGAGAAAGATAACGATTTGTTTCAAAAAAATCTGATAGTCGAATTTTAATAACAATTTCAAAAATTTTTGATAGAACCGGTAATAAAGATATTGGCCTATAGTTCTGGACTAAGTTCTTATCATTTTTTTTTGAGGATAGGAATAATTTTAGAATATTTAAATTGTTGAGGAAAATGTCCAGAGTTAAAACAGCAATTTACGAGGTAGGACAATATTTTGGAGATAATCTCCGAGGACAATTTGATAATTTTGTTGGAATACTATAAGAGCCAACCGCACTTTGTATTTTTTAGAAGGTGTATTATATTATGTATTTTCTGGGGGGTGGTTGGTGTAAGATATAAAGAGTTAGCATTATTTAATAACAATAATCGTAATTTATCAGTAGCTGTATTGTTATTATTATTGGGAATATTTGCAATACAAGTGGAAGCTAACTTTGCGAAATAATCGCTAAATGCATTTGAAACTATCAAGGGATCTTCAGTAATAGTTCCGTCTATATTTAGGTTTATGTTATTATGAAAAGGCGTTGATTTATTAATTTCAATATTAATTAGTCTCCATGTTGTTTTGGCAACATTATTCGATCGCAAGATTATAGATTGGATATGCATTTTCTTAGCTGTTTTGCCGATCCTCTTAAAGAGTAGACTATACTTTATGTAATACGATCGTAATGTAGGATTGGGGAAAATTTTCAAAATGATATGCAGCTCTCTTTTAGTTTTCGACGAAATTCTTATACCGCGAGTTATCCAGTTTTTAGACCTTTTTACTGATGAACGCGTTAATGGATACGCTGCATCAAACGCATCTAGGAAGATGTCATAAAAATACTGCATTTTTTTATCGATGGAAATATTATCATCATATAGAGTTTCCAATTTTCTATTATGTAATAGATTTAAAAATTTGGTATTGTTTACCGAGTTGTAATTCCTAGTCCATTTCGAAACTTTATTACTATCGTGGTTAGTAGTTAAGTTTTGTAAATGGCAGTTAGTGCGGGAACAATATCTAAGAAATAAGTTTATCAGGATACTGCATAGTGGATAGATAAGGAATTATAACACGGGCCGAAAATTTTGTGAATTGACTTCTCCATTTATTGTGAAAGTTGCTTCATCACTTATAACTATCTTATTTAAAACGTATTCATGTTCATTCAGCAAATTAAAGATTGTTTCACAAAAGATTGTTCTTTTTTCTTTGTCTCCATCGAATAGTTGTTGGTGGTTCAAAAATTTGTACGATTTATATTTAAATTCTTTTAGTGTTATAAATACCGAGGTTTTAGAAACATTAAAATGTGAACCTATTTCTCATAGTGATACTATGGGGTTTTCTTCAACGTAACATATTTTCTATTATTGTGAAGCTTTCACAAGCCTTGTGTGAGGCAAGGCCAAGTTAGTTTGTGCAATGCACAACAGGGCCCGACTCAGTGGGTTACCGTGTTGGTGCGTAACCATGCTTAAGCTGCTGGTATGTGGTGTATTTTTTGTGTATATGATCTTGTTACTCCTCTAGTGCGATCGTAACACGAGGAGTGCCATTAATTTGATCCCCAATTGCAAATGAAGGCCGGGTCCCAGTACCGATCACCCTGGGAATTAGAAACATTTCCGACGCTGGAGAGATTCGAATCGGGAAGCGTTTGGACTATTACATCCAAAGCTTGGCTGTTCTACCACTGAGCCATCCCCATTGTAAAGCTGATAGTGTGCACAAATTCGCACGGTTGTAGGCCACTGCAACACTTGTAATCACTTAACGTAATAAATGAATTGTTAACGTTAATCTCATTTAATCTAAGTTTATTTATTTAATTTTATTTTACTTTATTTTATTTTAATTTTAGTTCAATTTTAATTTAATTCAGAGACCGCAGATTAGGTAGGTCCGACATCTAACCTTACGGGGTGCGGTCAAGCAGAAACAGTAAAAATGGAAGGTAGGAAGATTCACACGGAAGAATACACAACAGTAAACCAGAGAATAATCAAAGCACACCAAGCCACACACATGATTCTACCGCTCCTACAACAACATAAACTAACAAACGGAATAAAGAATGTACAATTCCATCATAGCCACAACTGCTTTATATGGATTGCTAACCACCGCAATCACGAAAGCCAACAGAAAAGCACTTCGCACACTATTTCAACTAACCACAGGGGCAGAAAACACTTCGAAGGCACAACGAATTCTAGAAGGGAAAACAATAACTAAACGGCTCACTACGTCAAGAACTAAATACTGGGCACATATTCTAAGAAGACCTGCCAACCATCCTCTACAGCAAGCGTATGCCATGCAAACAGAAGAAAAGAAGATCGGAAGACCAGGCTACACGTGGAATAGGTACATCATTGGAGAGGCACATCCAAAACACCGGTATACCTAATCAGACATGGGAGGAATGGGCACGTAGAAAAGAGGATATCCGAAGAGAATCAAGAAGAATCTACGCACTAATGGAAGAATCCGATCAAGAATCGAATGAAGACGAACAGACTAACGGAGAAGAAGAAGAAGAAGAAGAAGAAAGAGAGTGAGGAAGGGGAAAACCAAAGAGAAGAAACGAAACATGTACCAGTGGGAAAGAAAATGATGGATATTTAGCTATCAACTGCAGAGGGGAAGGTTAGGGAAAAGAAGGAAATAGAATCCAGAATCGATCTTCCAACTAAGTGGTAAAACAGTTGTAATCAGTGCGGTAAATATTAAGTACCTAAGTAATTAATCATTAGGAAACTAAGATAGGAGCAATCTGTTATCTTAAAACAATAGATAGATGAGAAATACGAACAATGTAAAACTTGATACCAAAGCTGTTAAGTTCAAAGGCATAACCTCATAACGGACAGTTTAAATAAGTTTGGGAGTAAATACTAAGAAGTTTATTAGTCATTAGGAAACTAAGATATATGCAATCTGTCACCTTAGAACAGCAGATATATGTGAAATAAGAACAATGTGAAACTTTGATACCACAGTTATTAGGCTCAAATGCATAATCGCATAGCGGTCTCGGTTACGTACTCAAAAACCCCATCGATGCGTAGCTTACTAACTACCTGGTGTTGCAGCAGCGGTGTATTGCGGTATATATTGCAGACATGCTAACGTTGTGCAATACCCCACCAGATCCCACCCTATCCCTGAAATTCCTAACCACCTACTGGCATGGGGTGGGTCTGACGTAATCCAGGATTGACCCTCGAGTCAGCTATATGTCAGATGATGATGAAAAATTTGAAACTACCGGTCCTTATTGTACACTTGTCAAACACAGTCTTCTGTGTTTTTTTCTAAATTTCGTTTCACTTGCGTTAATGAAATACACATTTGCTGAGTACACTGACAGGACTTGGATTCTTGCAGATGTCGGTGGTAATTGTAATGCAGCTGCAAGGATATATGCAGAACGCTCCATCTAGAAGACATCCAAACCACGCAGTTATTAAACAAACTGACCAACGACTACGAGAGAGAAGAAGTTTTGGTATAAAAGGAGGTGGTGGTGGTCGTCCATTTATAGTAAGACAGCCCAATATTGAAGAAAATGTGTTAGATTTAACAAACGCGTAGGTGGTATTTCTGGGATTGTAGACATACCAAAGTTGATAGTAGACATACGCCTATATCTTCTTCGAAAAACGAAAGTGCAACACTTATTACCACAGGATTATAATGCAGGAGTTGGGTACTGTAAATTTTGTTGGCAATTTTTTGTGGACAGTCGAGTCGACATTTACGCAAGATGAGGTTTACAATACTCATAATAATCATGTGTGGGTAGAAGAAAACCCTCATGCAATTCAAGTTTGAAGCCATCGATGTCGCTACGGTGTTAATTTTTGAGTAGGTAGTAGGTAGGTAGTAAGGTAAATAATTATTTGATTGGTCCTTTCGTTCTGTCAAATCGACTTAATGCTGAAAATTTCTTACATTTTCTAATGAAAATGTTCCGCTAATAATAATAATTATTATACCTCCCATTATTCCCCTGGGGGATATAGGGTTTGGATATATTTCATCCAGGCTTGTCTGTCATCTGCTATCCTCTTCAATTCCGAAATACTCTCCCCTGTTTGTACCTCCACGCTGCGTCTCCAGGATGTTCTTGGCCTCTCCTGTTTCCTCTTGCTTTGCCCGTTCCCTTCCAAAACTGCTCTCGTAGGTTGTTCCCTCTTAAGGTTGGAGTTTACCTAAAATAAACTTCTATTTGATGTACCTACGCACAGTTGCATAACTACTATAATAATTGTTGTATGCACGACACGAGGCCTTGTTACAGACTGCTTTATTTCATCTCGTTACAGGTACAATACTTAGATGTATGCAACCAACGATGCATACTTACAATTCAGTTGTCTATATCTACAACATCTCCCTTTTTACAAGAATAATTTTAACTGAAAACTTATTTCTTATAAAACTAACAATTTGTAACAAATTTTATTTTTTAAACATTACATAATCCTTAAATCTATTTGGTGCATTAGTTTGCCTTCTTGGCCTATTATTTAATACATTTGCGTTTACATGTATAGTGGGAATTTCACTTACATTGTCTGCAAATCTTACATGTTTAGACGTGGTACTTGGGGAATATGTACTTAATTACTTTGGAAAGGTGTGCTGCTTGCGTGTTTTCACAGCGTGAGCGAATATAAAACTTGTTTCTTATAAGCCATCCTCCATCCTCCCTTTCAATTTTGTAAGTTCTATTTCTAATTTTTTCTATAATTTTGCCTTTTTTCCAAATATTCTTTGGTGCGTCTTGATACCAGATTAATGAGTGATTTTTAAATTCATCCCTGCCTTTTACACCTTTTTTGTCATACCATTCTTTTGTATTTGTGCCTGATTTTGTTAGGTTGCTTTTAAATTTAGCAAAATTAATGGTTTTAGGATTCAAACGTTTGTCATCAATTGGTAAGTTGTCTCTTAAATACCTAGACTGTAGTGTCGTGGCCGCACTCATATAATAAACACAACTCAGTTTTATTATATAGTTTTTATTTTAACACAAATAAGCAATTTCCAGAACATTGACATCAGAATTACCCGTCAGCCATCTTATCGTAAACAAAACCCCAAACCTAGTCACTTCTGTTGCCAACCTAGTAACTACTGTTGCCAACAACATAACACTTCCCCCTTTTTAAGATTACAAAGCACAGTCTCTATATCGCTGAGGTTTGCCTACATTACGCTTAGGTCTACTGCTACAACTAGATACTATATTAGGTTCTGGTACAGTATTATCATTTACCACTACAGGGGGTTCCACCACAAAAGATTCATTTATTTGCGATTCTATATCCTCCGACTGATTTAAAAGAGATTCACTGGCGAGAGCATCTTCGCAGTTTGATTTAACAATAATTTTTGGAATTGTGCAAGAAGGTTCAGGGGTCGTTGGAGGAGCCGTCACCATGTTGTATTTGTTTTCGCTTCTTGGTGGGTTTCTTTTAATTTGGTCCAAATGCCTTCTCCAATTTCTTCCATCATCTAATTTACAGTCGTAATTCTTTTTACCCAAAGGTTTTATTATTGTTGCTTCCACCCAAGCTTTTTTGTTCGGGTTCTTATAATCGCGCACTATTACTCTTTCTCCTTCCCCGAACTCCTCTACTATTCCACTTCTAAAATTTTCGTTGGACTGCATTATTTTAGAATCTGTATCGGGAATCAATAAGTCGAATAGTGTCCTTGTTTTTCTAATCTCTCCAATTCTGCTTCTACTTTAGGACGCAAAGCAAAAGGTACAGTCCTAGGTTTTAAGAATATTGGTATAACATTGGTTTTAAGAAGAATTTGAAAAGTTTTAAACTGAAAACAACCGATTCGGTTTTCGAAAAGTCCCCTGTAGTTGCAAATTGCTTTTTCCTTAAAACTATTTTCGCTTAACCTGTTAACATCTACAGTGTCCTCGTCACAAATCATTTTCAATTTAAATCTACATAAAAAATCCCTACCCAATAAATTTGCATTAGCCTTTTCATCCGGAACTACATACACAATGAAATTATTACAAATTTTATTTTGAAATTGTAACTTAATAACTACAAACCCAAGAGGAGTTATTAAATTCCCAGTATAACTTCTTAATAAAACGTCATTCTTATTTAATTTACAGTTATACAAAAATTTGTTATACATTTTATTTGTAACGATTGAAACACCGGCACCCGTGTCTAATTGCATAGCTATTTTAGTATTATTTAACATTACATCTACATAAACAGGGTCCTCATTCTCAAAATCTATTGAGTTTATTTCCACAATTTTCGTATCTTTAATGTTTCTTTTGTTAAGGTTAAATTTATCATGCATTTTACATATTTTGGCTAAATGTCCTACCTTATTACAAAGATTACATTTATACGTAGAGTACTTACACTTTTGTAAACCCGTATGTTCCTTACCGCAAGCATTACATAGCCATTTTCCTATGGTATTACCCTTATCGGCAGGTCGTTGGGAGTTGTGTGGTTTATTGTTACGATGATACGAATTTGCAGTTCCTTTTAAATAGTTCACCTGACTATTTAACTGTCGACCTTGGCTCAATTCTTTGTTCGTTGCTAATTCAACTAATTTGACTAATGTTGTAGCTTTGGTTTCTTCTGCTAACCTGTCTCGAATAGGTCCTGGTTTCATGGCACATAAGAATTTGTCCTTTAGGATTTCGTTTAATGAAGCACCAAATTCACAATTTATAGATAGGTTATGAATTCTAGCATTCCATTCTTTTACTGTTTCACCTTCTTCTTGTCTGGCTTCGTAGAATACGATTCGTTCTCTGAAGACACTAGTCGATGGAGAATAGTAATTTTTTAGTAATAACACTAATTCCTCATACGTCTTGTCCTTCGGCAACGTAGGTGTACATAAATCCCTCAGCGTTTTGTATGCATCCTGACCAATTACACTTAATAATGCAGACACCTTTCTTGAGCTTGTTTCCGTATCCACAATCGCATTAACCTCTAAGAATTGTTCAAGTTGCTCCTGGTACAATGTCCATGAGTGCATTTTTGGGTTGTAATTTTCAATAGAACCAATTAACGCAATCGCTTCTTGTTCTTATTTCTCACTGCTAGTAACTTGTATTGTATTTTGGAACCTGTTTATTTCCGAAAACACTGTTATTTCGCCACGTGTAAAGACACAAGTGTATTTCTTCGTTTGTTTATCCTCGTCGCCAATTGTAGTGTCGTGGCCGCACTCATATAATAAACACAACTCAGTTTTATTATATAGTTTTTATTTTAACACAAATAAGCAATTTCCAGAACATTGACATCAGAATTACCCGTCAGCCATCTTATCGTAAACAAAACCCCAAACCTAGTCACTTCTGTTGCCAACCTAGTAACTACTGTTGCCAACAACATAACATAGACATTAATATTTACGAAGGTGCATAGGAGTTTAGAATGGGCGTGTTTCTAAATGCTAAGATAGCTAAGTATTTGTCTTCATTTTCATCATGGCATTTCTTTAACAACTTTTTACTTTCCCATACCTTATAGGTATAGGGTAAGTATTGAATTCATGAAAATTTTTGAAATCGAGATTTTAACGGAAATATCCGTTTTGGGTCTCTAGGAACCCAAAAAAGTGGTTTTTAAAAAATGTCTGTCTGTGGGTGGGTATGTATGTACGTATGTACGTATGTACGTACGTATGTGACGCTCCTACAGCCGAAAGTATTGCTCCGATTTTGATGCGCTTTGGAATGCGGGGGTGTATCGAAAATTCATCGAAAAAATAAGCTTTTCAAAAAAATCCGAAACCGGAAGCGGAAGTTATGCATGTTTTTTTGGTATCACTTTTTTCGTGATTACAATTTTGAAACTTTTATCGCGGATAACGATAGAGGGTCATAAGACAAATCTGTCAGTTTTTTGCCGAACTCGCTAGCTTTAAAATGAAGGGCGCTATGATTTTTTGAAAATTTTGAGTTTAACGCCCAATTACTCGAAAACGGATGAATCGATTCAAATGATTTTTATTTTCTGAATAGTATATGAAGGGTAAAATGAGGTGATATAAAAAGTTTTTTGAAAAATTATAAGGGCCCTAAATTACGAATTTTCAAAATTTTGGAAATTTTCAAAAAATTATTTCTCAAAAACTGCTCCAAGGAATTTTTTTAAGTTTCATATGTCGATAGACCTCGCAAGGGGCTATCGATATATTTTTTGAAGAACTCCGTAATTTTCCTGTGGCGCCCTCTACGAAGCTTGGAAGTTTGAAACTTCAAACTCCTTTAATTAATAAACGAAAAAAGATAGGAAGCTGGGGTTTTCACTGAATCGCTCAGTACATAATGGAGCATATGAATATGCAAAGAAATATTACACTCGTGGATATATGTAAGCGCACCGGCCCCCTCCCCCCTCTTTTTTAGAAAAATATTTTTTTTTATTCTAACGGTTGTTATTTGTTTGCGTCAAAGAATCTTTTTCCGCGAAAATAAAAAAAATCGATTTTTTATGCCCTACAAAATATAATTTCCAGGAACTTAGAAAATTTTACCTCGGTAGCAACAGCGATCGGTACTAGTTAGACCGCGCGACGTATATAGTAGAGAATGAAGTATGCCTGGTTGCATATTAAAAGGAAATTAAGGGGCACCGCAGATATTTGGCGGGACTTCTTACAAGCCTTGTAAGTCTGTTCGTTACGAGGCGAGGTTTTAGGATAGCACTTGAACAACCGTTTTGAGGAAAATAACTCTACTGTTGAATAAAGATGATATGAACAGTTTCCAGTATGGGAAAGTCCAGGGAGGCAGTCGCGTCCACTTATTACTGTTTGAATCGTGCGTTCACTTAAGCCATTGGACTGTTGATAATGAGGTGAAGCTATTTGACTTTGGAAATTCCATTGTTTAACAAAATTCTGAAATTTTTGACTTGTGAATTGTCTACCTGAATAAGATACTCCAATTTTGGGAATTCCATGTCTTGCAAACATTGATTTTATTTTTTCAGTTACGTTCGCCGATGTTAACTTGTTGTTTAAGTTTTCAATCTCTGGGTATTTTGAATAATAATTTACTGCTAGTAAAAATGTTTCTTTTTTTTAGTTCAAATAAGTCTATGCTATGCCTATTTTTTGCCATGGAGCGAGTATTATTTCATGATTTAACATGGGTTCTTTCAGATTAGAGTTGGCGTATTTATTGCATACAGTGCATTTAGCAATTAAGTCTGTAATTTCTTTGTTAATTTTCGGCCAGAATAGAGTAATGTTAGCACGTGAAATGCATTTACTTTTTCCTAGGTGCCCCGTGCTTATATCTTTCAGTATTTTGTTTCGCCAATTTTTTGGTATGATTATTCTTTGACCAAAATGAATTAATTTATTTGCGCCTTCTGTTATTTCCGATCTCAGGCTGTACTATGGTTTTACTAATTCCGGAATTTTATTTATACTTTTCGGCCAACCATTGTGAATGTATGATCTAATAATTTTTAATTCTTCATCCAAATGTGTGTCTCTGATTAATTCTGAAGTTCTCTGATTAGAAATTGTGACTCTTTTGTCAATTAAGCATACATGAGCTTCAAGTGCCATACTGCCATCTAACTTTTCATTTAAGTTTAACCAAAGAGCAGTATATTTATACAATATACTGCTCTTTGGTTTAACCGTGAGAGTGTGTCCGCAATAATTAGTTTTTCCCCCGGTTTGTACGTCAGTTCTATATCATATTTTTGTAAAGACAGCATTATGCGTTGTAGTCTTGCTGGACACGCATTTAGTGATTTTTTGAAAATAGCCAGAAGTGGTTTGTGATTTGTTTGAACTATGAATTTTTTCCCGTAAATGAATTGGTGAAATTTATTTACCCCGAAGCATATTGCTTATAGTTCTTTTTCAATTTGTGCATATCGTTTTTGCGTTTCATTTAATGCTTTTGAGGCATAAGCACATGGTTTATTTTCCTGGAGTAGTACAGCCCCTACCGCAAAATTTGAAGCGTCTACCGATATCGTAGTGTATTTATTTATATCAAAATAATTTAAAACTGGTCTACTAGATATCAAATTTGTATATATGTTACCTCTTTTATACCAAATTTGCATTTTTCTAAATTGAATTTTATATTATGTTCCCTTGCAATTTTGAGAACTTTCTCTAATGTTTCATCGTGTTCTGCTTTAGTTTGTGCGTGAATTAAAATGTCATCTACGTATATTTGAACATTTTTTAAATTGAATATGTTTTGAAAATATTCTTGAAACTTGAAACACATCAGTTGCTGTTTTTATTCCGAAGGGTAACCTCAAGAATTTAAACCTTCCATAGGGTGTTCCGAATGTGCATAGCTTAGATGAATTTTCATCAAGTGGAATGTTCCAGAATCCACTTGTGGCGTCTAATTTTGAAAAGTATGACGAACCATTTAAATTGGTGCAAATTCCTTTTACTGTGGGTAATTTGTAAGTATGTGTTTTAATTACAGCATTTAAATCTCGCAGATCTAAACGTATTCTTAATGAACCATTTGATTTTCTAACTACTACAAATAAATTTAGCCACTCTGTACTGCCATGCACTCTCTCTATGATTTTTAATTTTTCCAATTGATTTAGACACTGTTTGAATTGATTTTGTAAAGGAATTAGTACATACATACTTGTGAAAACTTTGCTGAAATGAAACTGAATTAAGACCAACTGTACAAACTAAACAACACTGACACTTTTTTTTTATATTATCTAAACTAAACTAGTCTAATCTAGTCCAACTTGTGTTTTAAACACGCACTACACGCGGGTATGTGCCCTACAGATCCATTAAATAAATTTTATAGATTTAATAAACTTATTTGCAGTTATTTTTAAACTCTTTAGTGGAACTCTGCCAGACTCGACCACCATGCACGAACGCCCGGCGAAGAGTCGGTAAGGACGGGTAGTTTCAAATTAAATAAAAACTACTACTAGCCTTGCTTAGATTTGCCTTGATGCCATATCTAAATCTCGTGTTTTCAACAAAATCTTAGGATTACAAATCTACAATTTGAACTTGTGTATAATCCATTTTTATTGTTAATATCTTAAGTTTATTGATGAAGAACTACTTCTATCGAAAACAACTATTAGTTTAGCTTTGCTGTTGAAGATACGCAGTATTCGAATTTAGAACTTCCGCAAGCTCGTGTGAATAAAGTAAACTGCAAAAAATAAATATTTTGGTTGTTTTGTATTCAGTATGCACTGCTGAACAGTACTATGAGGCGTTTTGCCTCAACTTATTAGATACCGTGTATATTGCTATGTTATTAAGCTGCTAAGTAATATAATACATTAAGAGAAAATGCTTTACGATGCATTTCTTAAGCCGATAAGATAAAAAGATTCATCAAACAAAAACTGGACGCCACTCAACATGGCAATGTTAAGTACTTAATATTTTTATAGCAATTTTAAATTTATCTGAAACTCTCCCGATTCCAGGGCTATTAAATATGTTGCTTTATAATCCATATGTCTGATCAACTCTGTACCTCCTTTTGCAATCACACAAATAAACATGTCGAATTATAAGTTGAGCTTGACATAAATAAGATTCTTAATTTTAACAAAGTTTATTAATGTCATTTGCTTTTCTATCCAATTACATCAATCATATTTCGTTTATTCCTACCACATGTAAAATTAAATTGAGACGATTTATTTTAACCTACTTTGTATAACACCACACATAAACTAGAATGCTGAAATAGCCACTTCCTCGGCATTTCCGGAAGTCAGTCAGACGTGAAGTTGCAGTGTTGAACATAGTGGATTTAGTTGAATAGGCCAAACTGAGCCCTGATTATAAAAGTGTGGCTCCTCAAGAGATGGCGTTATGCATTACAAAAAATAGTATAGTTTCATAAAATCTGCAACATCTAGTTTAAATGTATTACTAGAGATGGTACATTATGCAACATGAAAAGTTGTAACAGTTATGCCGATTACAATTTCAAATTTATGCTGACTCGCGGTAATTCCCCGTTAGTAGATATTGGTAGATACACAATCAACGAAGTTTGATTTCCGTTCGTGTTAGTAAGTAATTGGTTTAAATTAAAAATCATTTACGATTATGAAGAAACGTTTGTGAAGTTTCTATTTTTTGTGGTTCTTTTAATGTTTTCTTGTGGAATGTTTTGCACTTCCACAATTGATATACGAGGTTCATCCACATTGGATGTACCAGACCCAGACCAATATAGAGTTCATCCCTAATGCATGTCGCGTTCTGAGTCAGCAGAAAGTGGTACTACTGGTAAGATAAATAATCAGTGAACTGTATACTAACGTAACTGGAAAGGACACGCAATGCTAAGCATCTGAGGCACATTCATTTTTATGCAACCCATAGTGCAGTAGTATTGCGGGCTCTTTCTGTCTCATAGACTTATACGTGGTAGTAGGCGTCTGGAATTATGAATTATTTTTATGGTGATTTAAATTGATTCAATTCAGAACTTTTTCTAAGTCAAGAACTTATGTGTCTACTATTGCACATACATTTTAAGGAATATACCACTATAGATATAGGAAAATATGATTGCATAATTTAAATATACTTTCCATTTTTTATTTTATTGTTTTACATAATTCATATTATTACTAACTTACCACTAAATTTTAACAATTCTTAAACAGTACTAATTTGGTCATTTTTTGTCACAAAGTCTGCTAGTTCTTGATGGATACCAATTCCCTTCGCAGTGCAGCTATCCAAAGTTTAAGAATATCTGGACGTTTGAAAGGGAACCTATGACATATTTTTTACAAGCAAGTGAAATACAATTAACCATAACTAATAGTTATGAGTACAAAATAGAAAAATCACATTTTACATGAAATAAAACTTCTCCCCTATCTTCCGATGGGTAGATAAAAATGTTTTAAAGAATTTTATGTATTATTAAAAGTCTGGTATAAATGTTCCTTTACTAAAAAATGTAAAAAATTTTTTTTCAACAAAATATTTTAAAGTAAAACTAATAATCAATTTATCGAAAATAATACTGCATATAAGACTCAAAGAAACTTACACCTTTTAAATGAACATAAAGAAACTCAGACAAAACCTAGTAATTACAAAATAAGCAGAAATATTTAAATAATATAAGTATAAAATTTGAAAATACGGAAAAAAGCATTAAAAAGTTTGCAAAATATCATTGCTTATACTATTATTCGTGCTCATGTGTAGATATTTTTGTGCTGCTACCGTTTTTTACATACAGCATTATTACTAGAAATCCGCACTTTAATGACAATTAAATTTATTTCGAAAGCATCAACTTAATTTAAAAGCATATCATTGCTAATTTGACCCCTATCCAAATAACCATAATTTTATTCCTGTGATTATTTAAAACAAATTATATAATATTACTACAGATTTATTCTAAAATTATATGAGTTTCTTTACTTGCGTATGAAAAGATATTTGTTTTCTTGCGTCATGCACATTACTGCAACCGTAAGCGACACAGTTGAGAACCATTACAAATCTTCGTACAGGGAATTTTTCTTTTTAGTATACATAGCCTATGTATACTTTTAAAAAGAACGCGTCAATTTCGCCTATTGTGTATGCAACCAACTATACCGACAACTAAAAATCAGAAACAAACGTCACTATAGTTGTGAATTATTTGGGTATCAAGATTATGTTGATGCAGTGTTTATATTAAATAAGTATTTCACCTTGTAGGTATATAGGACGCAGATGATGACTTATTTATTAAATAAGAATCGACGGGATGATGTTCCCGTAAGGTCCGTGCACGTTATATTTCTTTTGTACAAAACACATACATCAGCGGTCAAAGTAGTGTAATGGTCAGCATACCTGCCTTCCAAGCAGTTGTTCGAGTTCAATTCCCGGCGATGGAAAACTTTTTTTTATTATTATTATTCAACGTAGCGTAAAATATTTCATTTCATTTCTTCGGTTAAAACGTGATTACTTTTAGTTCTTATTTTATACAGACAACTCAAGCATGCTGTGACCACAGCAATCAAATTAATTCAATGCTAAAAAATAAAATTAATCTTTATTTAGTGTCAAACAATTGT
>JABXWE010000994.1:0-20730 GCA_014611495.1 Limonius californicus
GCCTCATAATATTTTCTGCCATCCTAGAAGAGAATATTCTTGAAAAAATATATTGAATGCACATAAGTATTTCATAAACAACTGTGTTTAATCTGTTCTTCTAAAACAACTTTTAACAGAAAACAAATGTTTTTATTTCTCCCATATAATTTCTGATTATGTAGATATTTTATAAAATTTCATGAATTGGCAGTTTCTATATTATTGACGTGCTCGTTTGCTAATTCAAAGTAATTTGTACATTCCAACAGCAGTTTTTTATTGTTACATATTTTAGCAGGTTTGCCCTAGTATTATCTCGAATAGTGCAAATAATTTGATTTAATGTGATTTATTGTCTTTAGTAGATTGACATTAGTGTGTAAGCAAAGGATCTCATTTATTTTGGTCCTGATTTAGGGGGAATCCTGTATTGCCCGTTTAGATTTGATTTATTGACTATGTACAAAGACAAACCATTTGATTTCTATTTTAATTAATTGAACGGATTATTTTTATGAGATTATATTAATTGCTTGAATTTTTCTCACGCTGTACACTTTCTGTTTTGTATATGCTTATAGTTATACAGTGTGTTTTATTTTGTTCTTCACATAATCACTTAAATGTGTTACAACCTGTAAATTTAAAAATTGTACATGGTGCTGTGCAATATACAGCTTTTATTGCATGTTGATGTTTTATTTAAGCCCTTGTCCCACTTCCTGCATGATGCCATATTAAAACACCCTGTATAACAAAGTATATTCTGTTGTTGGTATTTTAAAAATGTGTGTTGAAGAATCATAGTAATGCAACAGGATTAGCCAGTTAAAAAGTATCTACAGGGTGTATCAGAATACTAGATGTAATTAATGAATAATTATTGAAATAGTACAAACTTCAGAAACCTCTACAATCTATTCTACCTTTGCTACATAAAAGCGGAAAGTAAAAGAAAGAAACCGTTAATTTAGAGTTTCTATTGCTAATTTTTGTAAATTTACCAGTGGAGGGTTTAATAAGTACCAAGTTTGTTTTACATATATTTATGATTATTTTAGTATGTACAGGAAGGTATCTAACTTTTTCGATTGCTTTTTAAGATATGTACAGTAATATAATTACTCCATGTGTTTCAATCAACATAACATTTTAACCTCTAAATTTTTTGAGGTATTTTGTTGCCTTTCTTCCTGACAGTTATGTTATCAAATTTGCTTGAGTGGGGGAACAATTTCTAGCAGAAGTAATTGGAATTACACAGCATATAAAAATAACTGAAGTGTTTGCACTTTTTAATTGTGATTAAATGGAAGCTCATCTAAGTGTAAGTAACAAATATAAAATACATACGCATCATATTGAAAAAATTGGTTTGAAGTAATTCCGATACGGCCAAGCCCTGGTAGTAGGTAGTTTAGTATTTTTTTAATTAATAATTAATTTTACAAGGTGATGAAACCCAATCAACAAACATACTTATACAAAATTCTAATTGAAAAAAAATCAAGATTGTTACAGAATATTATTACTCCAAAGATTTAATGTTGTAGGTTTCAACATTTTGATTTTTTAAAATTATAGTTGGCATTACGTCAGCACAATTTATACAGGGTATCCCATGACGTGAGGTCACTACTTCACCTAGGTGTACGAGAGGTGGAAAGAAGTCGAAACTAGAGAGTGGTCATTTTATCTAAATCGACTGTTAAAGAAGTTACGGCCTGTTTTAGTTAAATACTGAAGCAGCTGAAACAATAAATGATATTAAGTGGTTATTTGATACAAACTGTCTACGTTACTATGGAAATGATACTATTTACTTGTATGTCAAACAGTAAAGCACCTTAAAGTTGATTTCTCTGCTTGCGCTTATTAACAGTGTTGATAATGTTTACTTTTACAAAGCGAGAGTACTCCGATATCCATTACATGTACGGTTTTCGTGATGGAAACTCAGTAGCAGCTGCTAGAGATTATTGAGACTTCCAAATCGGCGACTACCAGACCAACATGTGCACAACCACCAACCACGTGAACACGGAACTTTCCCGAAACTGTTGACTGTTAACAATACAGCAAGTAGTAGACAATGAAGACAACATACTGCGAGAATGTACCACGAATGCGAGTTTGGAGAACATTAAAACGTCTTGGTTTATATCCGTTCCATGTCCAGCCTGTTCAAACCCTCTTACAGCTTGCCGGATTTAACCTTGCTGGTGGGAGCTGCGCGGCGCGAGAAAGAGTGGGCACTAGGAAGAACAGAGACGAATACAATGTATGTGGGCAGTTAGCATTCGGTACACTCAGTAAAAGGCACGCGCGTACGCTTCCCTGCTGTAATTTTAGATTGAAACTCCATTGCATGCACTTTTCACGAGAGTGTACAGCGATGTTGACTGCTACAAACACACGATGAAATGATCTCCAGACCTCCCCCGCCAATTTCGTGGTAGTGGTGGTAGTGCGCAATGTTCACGCACAAGCAAAATTAAATCCGGCAAGCTGTACCTACAGATTTCGCTAGTGATATGGAATTTTGCCGCTGGATCATTCAAAATCGAAATCTACGTAACAGAATTTTATTCATGGATGAGGCAACATTTACAAGGAATGGATTAATAAACAGAAATCACAGTGTCAAATTGTGAACATAGGTTTCCAGTGAATATCTGCTGTGGAATTCTTCATAACATGCTTATTGGTCCATTAGTTTTTGAGAACCGTTTAACTATCGACAGATATTTAAATTTTCTACGAGATCTTTTGGGCGGATTGCTAGATGATGTCCCTCTGGTGACCAGGCAGGGTATGTGGTACCAGCACGATGGTGCCCCTGCGCACTTTGTGTTACGTGTAAGACAATTTTTGAATCAATAGTTTGGAGGACGTGTAACTGGTAGAGGAGAACAGCACCCCTGGCCCCCTAGATCTCTGGACTTGTTTAGATTATTATTTGGTGGGGCCATATGAAATATATGGTACACCAAACACCATCAGAGATTCGTGAAGATCTTAGGAGACGCATTTTTGAGGCAGCAGAGCTAATTCAGAATAACAATGATATGTTATGTAAGGCAACGAGATATCTCCAAAATGTCTCGACAGCAACGGTGACCATTTTGAAATTGTAATTATATAATAAATAATAATTTAACAGTCTGTATTTTGAAAAAGGTATAAGGCATAACTTTATTAGACTTTTTAACTATATTTGGAGTGAAGATTACGTACACAAAGTAGTGACCTCACGTCATGGGATCTTGATTGAAATTAATTAATTGACAGCCTGGCCCATTACGAAATTTTAATTGGTGTAACTGTAAAACTAATTATTTCACCGACAACTCCAATTCTAAAAGTAATATTCACACCTAACTAAGTCAGGTTTATACTTACAAAATGTGAAATTGTCATGCTCCAAAAGATCTTAAATAAATAATATGTACAAAAAATAGAATGCAATGGTTGATTTTTAGAAGGAATATTTAAAAACAGTTTATGACCTGTGTTAGACCTCCTAATCAAAATTTTTAAACAGCATTAAATAGATACATCGTGCCATTTAAATTATATCTTGATCTGTGAATGGCAGTAGATTTATGAAGAACCACATTATAAAATATTACATCTGTATTTTTAGACAGAATGGAAAACCGATTAGATAAAACTAACCAACATGGACGCAACAACAATAAATCTTACCATTACTTATTTGTTGTATATTTACATCTTGTTATATAGTTCATTATAATAAACTAGGTAGGAGTAAAACAATAATAATAATTTTAATTCTTACAGGTAACAACAAACCCATTTGGCAAGTAGCAGAAGAGCGTGAAGAGAACAAAGCCCGCAATAGAGAGAATGCACCTTATGGCGAGTACGGTGGTTGGCACAAGGCTGCTAAAGTCGATTCGCCCACTGTAACTACTACCCTCAAGAACTTAGGAGCTCTGTATCGCCGTCAGGGCAAGTATGAAGCTGCAGAGACCCTTGAAGATTGTGCTTTGCGTAGCCGAAAAGAGGTAATTGTAATTCTATAAAGTGAACCAAGGGTTCATTGTTAGAAATGACCCAATTTGGCTATTTGTTGTGGAATATTTTATTCCCAATCACTGTTTTGGGTTTGTAAACCATAGCAGATGGTCTGTAAGCTGCAAAATCACTCATGTTAGAGAATTATACCAGACTTATATTCAAAATATGTCTCCCCTACACTTTAAATTATTGTTCAAGACATTAAATTTATTTTAGAGTTTGTGTTGCGAAAATATTGAAACTTTTTTTCCTATTTAAGCTGTTCTGATCAATAAGTGAAAACGTTTTAAGCTCCAATTTTTTTTCTTGTTAGTTGAACCTGGGATCTAGGTTATTGATAAATAATTTTTTCTGAATGATTTCTGGTTGTATTTGAAAACTGTGCTAACCATTTTACTACCTAATAACAAATTTTGTCAAAATCCCAATAGATATTCAAATGGGTTAAATACATTTCTGATATTTTTATTTATTTAAAAGTGTCTTAAATATTTTTGGATGCAACAAATGGAAATTACCAATAACGTACAGATATTTCAAATTCTACTTGAAATATCAAACAGATATGGAAACTACAACCGTATTCTGCAAATATAGCAAGTTCTTAATACACTATTCTGTAGGTATCTCAAATTACATTTAAAATATTGTATATTATATAATTTAGAATTTTTTTTACATCAATTCACTAAAATAAAAATATCTTTTTTATTTCTTGTCCGATTGTAATTAACTTTGTAGAAACAGTGACTGTTGTCTGCTGTTTTCATTGATACATTAGACTACTGAAGGGATGTCTACACATACTGACATACAGATTCGGAAATAGAGGATCTGGAAGGTGAAATTGTGTTTAGCGGCTAAGCAGTAATAATGTGTCGATACTATACCGCGTGGGGAGACGGCAAGCTAATGCGCGTCCATTTCTACGTAGACCCCAGTCAATCTCGATCGCTTGCGGCGGTTGTATTGGCAGTCTCTGTTTTATTTAGGTGAAGTAAAATATTGGAGTAATCTGGAATTAACAAAACAACTTGATATAATTTGCAGAATTATATCAAATCGTAATGTTTAATATAAGTTTATATTATTTATCACCAACTGGGGTAAAAGAGAACAAATGATTCTTAAATTAAATATTAAAAATTAAAATATATTCCTTTCAAATTAAAAAACCCGTTCCTCATAAAAATAAAATATTGATAAAAAATTAAAAATAACTAAAACGTAAATTTTTTACAATAAATACCTAATAAATATTAATTTATGAGGGGTTCGAATATTCCACCTTCTTGTGCCATACAATAGCCTAATCTGTCGTAGAAGTTCCGCCGAACTTCTTGCAGGGTCTCGGCAGTAATCCCCATGGCAGCTGCAACGATTTTTTCTCGGAGTTCCTCGAAGGTTGTAGCCCTATTATGGCTATGTTTTAAATGGTTTCCTTAAGGAAATCCCAAAGAAAAAAATCACGAGGCGTTAGATCGGGCGATCTTGGTGGCCACAATATCGACCCCACCCTGCCAATAATACGATCAGGGAATGTATTCTGAAGAAAGTCCATTGCCCTAACTGTATTATGTGCGGGACAACCATCATGTTGGAACGAAATTTCTTCGAAATTAACATTAAGTTCCCGAACAGCAGGAATTACTTGATGTAATAAATCCAAATATCTTTCGCCATTTAAATTACCGTTGATAAAAAATAGTCTAATAATATTATCACCCAATATACCAGTCCAAACGTTAAATTTTTGTGGGTATTGGGTTCAGTTAGCTACATAAAGATGTTTATTTTCCCAAGACCAATACCGAGCGACGGAAGGATTGTGATATCCATGTAATGGAAAAGTACTCTCGTCAGAAAATAAGATATTTCTGATGAAGTGTTCATTTTCATGTGCCTTTTCCATCACGGTTTCACAAAATTCCATTCGGCCGATATTGTCCTCGGGAAATATTTCTTGGACAGTTTCTAGTTTAAAACATTTGTATTTATTACGATGCAAAATATTTCAGACTGTTCGCTGGTTAATATTAACTTCGTCAGAAATTTGGCGACTCGAACAAGGTCCATTAATTTCAACAAATGAACAAACATTCACTTCTCTCTCTTCTCTCTCTTGAGACAAGCGAGGAACTGCATGTTCTTCATTTATTTTTTGGCATTTCCTGCAAAATCCAACAACACAACCGTATTTTTCAAAGGCCTTTACTATATTACTTATAGTTTGTATTCAAGGAATTGGCCGATTTGCAAATGCCACAATAAATAAATTTATGGTGTCTTGAAGAGAATTCCCAGCAAAATGCCATTTTATTATACGGACCTTTTCTTCGGTTGTATAAATCAACATTGTATTATTAGAGTAATAAAACTAATATTAAATGAAGCGTTTGTTTTCTAAACGAATGTTACCCGAACGCAGTTGGATTTGTAATAATATAGAAACGTGAAGTGCACATGCACACGCATCGGCCTGTCGTCTCCCCACGCAGTATAGTATCGACACATTATTACTGCTTAGCCGCTAAACACAATTTCACCTTCCAGATCCTCTATTTCCGAATCTGTATGCTCAAAAATCTAAGAAAAGCAAGCGTATATACGATGTGGTCTCATAATGTCTTGGGGATATTTAAAAATATCTATAGATAGCAAAATTGGTTATTGATATAATAAAAACCATTAAATGGTGTATAGGATGTTCTACTTGTGATACCTGATAACATCGTTTAAAAAATAGTTGTTATCTAGTTTTCCCAGCATGTACCATATACCAGTACCAGTATTTGAATGACCCAATAAACTGCACAATTTAAAAATAGGTAAAAACAATCAACAGACCATTTGTTACCAAAAATCAACTGTTATGAGATGTTGCTGAAACATCATATTTTCCGAACTTACTAATATATTTTTATTTTATTTTGCTGCAGCATGTACAACAAGTAAGTTAAATATAACCTATAACCAGTAGACTCACTCAATTTGTTTTTGCTGATTTAAAATAAAATTGCAACAAGATACTCATAACTAAGAATTCTTGCACTTGCAGGCACTAGATATCGTGAAACAAGCCAAAGTGGCCAGCATTTTGGGTGATGGAGCCAGTGAGCGGCGCCGACCTACAGGTGGAAAGGAAAAATCTCGCCGAGGCTCCCGTGAATCCTTAGATATGACTTACGATGGCGAAGAGGTGAGTTAATTCAGGTTGCTAAGTTTTATCACGCGTATTGGTTCTAATTAGGAAATTTAACATTTTGAAATTTACGCTTGTTTTGGAAAGACCCTGGGAATAAAAATATAATTAAGACTAATTTTGACAGATTAGGTTCAGAGGGTGTTCATGCTTGTATGAAATTTTGCAGGGTAGGCACAGTATTTTAAACATCCTGTCTACTCTTCGGTGTAGAAGATTACCTTAATATAAATTAAAAAAGTTAATGCCAAATTTTTATGTAAAATTGCATTTCAAAGTTATGCACATGATTTTCTAAATTGTTTATATTTCATATTTTAAAGTTGTTTACTTAACATATATACATTATATGTAGAAATAAAGCCCCTTCCTCTGAATAAATAAGTAAATAGTACTGGTTAAAATGATCTAATAAGAATATTATTGTGACCTTAAAGTATATGAAGAAGAAAATTAGTTTTTTGTCAAATAAATGTATTGGTTTGGTGAATTAATATGTTTTATAGGTTCTAATTTTTCTAGGCAACAACAGGTACTTGTTAGTGATTTCTTGCTTTTTAAAGGCCTTCATAACTTTGCAAAAACTCTTAATAAAATTTTGCTATACCACATTTTATTTCTTTATTTTGGAATACTCTTATCTTGAGAGCATGGGCTAGAATTTTAAAATATTCTGCATGTTGTCGACTGCAGAAGAAATTAACTTAGTATATTTTTTCAATTTTAGGTGATTTTTTAAATTTTTCTTGCAACTGTACATGGTGTTTAAGTTTTGATGTACTAATTGGGGAACAAATGGATAAATCTTTAACCAGCTGCATAGGGCATGAAATCCCCAATCTGTATTGTTGCAAAGAATACTAGTATTGTGTAAACTTGCAAAAATTCAGAGACTTTTACTTCTCTCTGGCATATACATTTTAACACCATAATTCCATTAGACTTATTAAATCAACTAGAAAAGCAATCATTTGTTTCCGCGGGGCCACTGGAATTGGATTAGAATAATTTTGGTACAAAATAATTGATGGATAATTACATGCATGAACACCCATCTCCTGTCACAGTTTAACTATGGCCATATTTTGTGTCGCATTGTGATGTTGCGGCAAAATGCATAGCTCATCATTCCATACGTATGTGTGTAAACACTAGTGGGGTAAGTTAAACTCGCAAAGGAAATGTATCGTTGCAGAGCAGGCATCCTCAAAGCAAGTATGTATTGTTGCTTTTCTTGGAAATGGATTGAAATTTTATTCTTTTTTTTTTTGTTACTACTGTCTTCGATTATAGACTTTGTTGGTGAAAACTTATCAATTGATCATTATGTTGAGTATAAATAGCCATTAACAATAAGGTAGAATCAAAATAGAAGTAACGGATGTTATCTTCAAGTCTATAATCAGAGACACATATTTAAGTGTTTGTATTTAACTGGTTGCTGCAAAAAAAGAATGAAGTTTCATCTATCAGTTGGCAGTATTAAAAGGAAATAAATGAACCAGAGTTGATCACATACAAAGCGCTTATCAACTCCATTGGTGTTCTAGCTTCTTTATGAGATTATTTTTCACTCACATTATCGTTTGACCATATGCTTTTACTGTGATTTATCTTATTGGTTTGTACCTTTTTGTATTTAATTTGTTCTTTGCTTTGTCATTTGTCATTGAAAATATTCTCCTTTCAGATTAGGAAGTAGGTTAAGTGCGTTGTTTTTTCCATTTTATACCCCTATCCAGTCAAAATAAATGATTTGAAAAGGAAGTCCAAACTTCATAAAATAGATGTATTGTAAATCTGCATGGGAAGCAATCGCAAGAAGAAATATTGAAACTGTTGCTCCTTTGTATGTTAATATCCATGACGATATACCACCCACTATTTAGAAAAATCATGAAAGTAATTTTATTTATCATTCCAAAAATTTAGAATACTTATAAGAGCTTTAGGCATCATGCTTTTCGTTTTTATTGAATTTTTCGAAACACTATGACAAATGCAGGATCTTTGTATAGCAAATTACAGAAAAAGATATAGAATAAAACTTTTTTGTATAGAAGTTTCATGACACGGTTATTCAATACACGGAATATTTTGCTATTCAGTGGCAGTGGTTTTCTTTGATTAATAAATATAAATATATTGTTGAAATATGTCGTTGAATAAAACTAAGGTCAAATCCCACAAAATAGATTTAATCTTGTTTCAAAGGTATAAAATGTTAACGTTTTAGATATCCACTTGGGATCATCCTCAGACTAAAATAACCACATATAATCATCTAACATATTCAGAGAAAAATAAATAAACTTACCTAATATGAGAAACCGGCAAATTACAAAATTAAAAGATCAAAAAACATTGCATAGGAAAAATATTAAAACATGTAACACAAAATGAATGAACTAAATAATACAATTCATAACTAGGAAACTAAACATTTGCCGGCAACGCCGAAATTAAATATTATTTAAATTTATTTCAAGCCATGATGGATAACTTTGTTATGAATTTAAATTTAACGAATCCCAAAATGTGGGGCGGCATTGAAGCAGAATAAAACGTCAAGTAAAATCACAATTCGCCGTGTCAAACAACAGTGGCGTCGTAAAACAAAAGTCAAATAGTTGAAACGACATCTACCAAGAATACTAAAGACTAACAATAGTTGGTTAACTGTAATGGTAAGGAACTTAGCTAAAGCAAAATACAGCGGTAACAATTTATAAATTTTAGAAATTGAAAGAACAAAATAATCAGCAACATTAAGGTAAACTATTGAAAATGTAATGTAAATTGTTGAAAGTAATATCGTTTAAAACATAGTAAGGATGGCCAGTATGTGATTTCACCGCTTTGTTAATTTCCATCATTTCTAGAAGATTTAATCGTAGACCTTTGTCGCAAACATGTAAAATCTCAAAATCTATATTCTGGTTAGTGTTATGGTTTTTAAGAACATTGTGACTAGCGAACGCTTATTTAAAATTGATGTTGGGATCTAGAGTAATAAGGTTATTTTTAATGATCTTTTTATGTTCATTGATCCTTGTAATAACGGATCTGCCAGTTTGACCAATGTAAAAAGCTGGGCAACTATTACAAAGAATTTTATATACGCCTGATTGGGAATGTAAATCAATTTTATCTTTATTGTGAACTAACAAATTGTTTAAAGTAACGGGAACAGAAAAAGAAATCTTTATGTTAACTTGTTTGATAATATTGCTAAGTTTTGTGGACAGAGGACCAAAGAAGGGTAAAGAAAAATATTTGGTAGACGGGTCTTTTCTAGTGATATCCAAATTGGTCAACCGTCTGATTTGAAAAGATCTTTGAACTTTATTAAACAAATTATTAATAATCTCCGAAGGATATCTGTTAATGTAGGCAATATAATGGATAATATTAAGTTCGTTATTGAAGTTTTGTTCATCTAACGGAAGGGATCCTTATTATGTTTTAAACGATATTACTTTCAGCAATCTACCTTACATTTTCAGTAGTTTACCTTAATGTTGCTGATTATTTTGTTCTCTCAATTTCTGAAATTTATAAATTGTTACCACTGCATATTGCTTTAGCTAAGTTCCTTACCATTACAGTTAACCACCTGTTGTTAGTCTTTAGTATTCTTGGTAGATGTCGTTTCAGCCATTTAACTTTTGTTTTACCACGCGCGCCATTGTTGATTTTACTTGACGTTTTATTCTGCTTCAATGCTGTCCCAAATTTTGGGTTTCCTTAAATTTAAATTCATAATGAGGTTATCCATCATGGCTTGAAGTAAATTTAAATAATATTTAATTTCGGCGTTGCCGCCAAATGTTTAGTTTCCTAGTTATGAATTGTGTTATTTAGTTCATTCATTTTGTGTGTTACATGTTTTAATATTTTTCCTACGCAATGTTTTTTGATTTTTTAATTTTGTAATTTCCTGGTTTCTCATATTAGGTAAGTTTACTTATTTTTCTCTGAACATGTTAGATGATTATATGTGGTTATTTTAGTATGAGGATGATCCCAAGTTGCATCGAAAACGTTAACACATTTTATACCTTTGAAACAAGATTAAATCTATTTTGGGGGATTTGACTGTGGTTTTATTCAACGACATATCTACCTTATCCCATTATGAATTTATTGTTAGTTAATAAATAAATTTACATGATTATCTGAAATTCAATCGTATATAAAGATATTTTATGGAATTTATTTAAATCTACCCTTACTTCAAAATTTCTTATTGCATTGGATGCATTTTTAGAGTACCTGTCTGTAATATTTTATAAAACTTAATTAATTTTCAGATATCTGCGATATTGCACAGTTAAACTTAACCTAAAATTTTAAATTAAAATTGTTTTAGAAAATGTAACAATTACTTTTACAACGTTTTATAAGTATTTTAAATTCGAGATTACTAAAAATAAAGTAATTACCAGACATCCAAGTTATTACATTTTAATGATTGTATTGCTGATATATCAAAATACATTGGACAGTTGGAATTTAAAATTTGTAGCAAGTTTTACGCCAAGTAATATTTAGATGTCTATGATTTTGGTAAATTAATCTTATGATATCAAACTAGAATCATACAAAAACATCTAAGCTATTATTAATTATCTAAACGTTCATGTAGAACCTTTAAAGTAAAATATTAATAGTCAAGATCATTTTTTTGAAACGCCCCTACAATATTGTTTGTTATGTTCATGGTATAATTTTAAAACTACTTTTGCATAGCATTACTGAGTTCATGTTTTGTAATGAAAAATATCTGAGATATCAAATAATTAGCAACGTTTGAAAGATGTTTTCATGAAAATATAAATGTTTCAAATGTTTTTAACAAATATATCACTGCCACAAAAAAGTAAAATGTTCCACAAAAATCTAATTGTAACCTTACTAAATTCACTTCCAATAGACTTCTTTTTCGCCTAAGATCAAAGTAATATAATTGACGTAGATTATATTGAAAACTTGCATTTCATTCAAACTCATAAGACATGTAGATTTTTGTAGTAGTAGTAGTAAAAAATTAGTCACTAAAGACTGCTAAATTTTCAATTACACTGGTATTTATTGCCGCAACTTAAATCAGTGGCAGGATATTATAGAAGGGTCTAGGTAAGGTGTAGTGAAATTCAATTCATACCTTCTACATGTTTAATGTATGAGTATGAAAATCACTTTAAAAAATGTTGTATTTTACTTATCATGTATGACAAACGATTTTATGCTTACATGTAATGATTTTGTTGTTATGAAAACCTTCAACAAAACTATTAAATTTTATCCTGCTCTTAAATGTTAAACAAAATATGTTAACTTTTTATCTTCAAGGATGTGTAGGTTGAAGAAAATTAAATTATTTCCCCTCATTGAAGATGAATTAAGGTCAAATTTGTTACTTCTTACCAACAGCAAAATTATTGCAAAAGTAATCAGAATCGTGCAGAATAATTGTAAGAAAGCTAGTCGTAGTGTAAGAATGATAATATGCACAGCCATGTTGATGCGGTGTGTTGTTTTTGACAGCCGAGCAATGCACGGACCCCAGACACGGAGAAAGCCGGACTCAAAACCAAACTGTTCAATGCCCTAGGCATTAACTCACCTCTCAACAAACCTAGCTCGTAGTCTATTGAAACTTAGTCTAACCTATATACAAGCATAAAATGAACTAGTTCTTAGCTAATCTTTAACCAGTGGAATTTTTATGAATTGTTTACTTGCACACCTGAAAATTGTTTTAACTTTTGCTTCCAGTTGGGTTCAGTAATGCAAAAAATAAATGTACTTAAGCATTATTTTTAATCTTCTATTTGGTCTTCCAATAATTGTATTTTTTTTGTAATAACTTGTGTCCCTTGGTGTTGCTGTAAATTTTTATCATTACTGATCTTAACGGAAGCATGCAATGAGGTTATTTTTATCAAACCGTTACATTTTTGTATTTTTACATTCCATTGTGTTTTGTTGTTTAAACTTTTAAAATATTTGTTTTGTAAGTTACACCATTTTCAGCCTCCAGGTATTTTTGGTTATGATTTTTGTTCCAATATATTTTTTATAATTTGAAGGCTAAAAGTAACATAGAGATTAGAATCACCATAGGCAATGAATAATAATTATGAGTACCAGAAAAATGATTTATTATCACTTCTATATCTGTTCATGATCTTTTGTAGCCTCAATTGAACATATAAATCTCACATTTTTAATTGTGTAAGTGTGATTTCGTCTGCTGTAGTGTGAAGTGTACTTTCTGAATTGAGGTTATGTTTTGACATTAGTAGGTTATGCTGTTGGAATAACATTACGACCGAAAAAACAATACTTTATCTAATTTCCGCCAACATTTATTTGGTAAATGTTGTGATAATAATGTACTAACCTATTTATGACATGCTGAGAGCAAGAATTTCTAATTTTACCATAATATGAACTGACAATGATTTCAATAAAGTCAAGCCAACTAACATATTTGCCAATAATGGCCATCTTTGAATCAGCACAATGCTAGCCGCATAAAAAATTATGCGCTTCCAAACCATGTTCGAATGGATGCATTTATTTAATTTTTTAGCATATTGTGAGTGAATACATTGAGGTTATGTTATCATTCGTCTGTAGTTGGGAATGTTTGGAATAAACACTACATTTATATCTGAAAATGGTATTGTAATGCTCAATAAAAAGAAACTAAACTTAAGTTTAAGAAAATCTATCAAAAATGTATGAAGAAATTATTGGTTTCTTTTTCTGTTTACCATTGATTGAGCAAACCACATTTCGACTCGTCCAACGAAGACTGTAGTAACTCAATTTTTGTAGTTTTGAGATAACCGAGGTCAAAGAAATTATAAAATAATCAATGACCTGCCATTTTTGTATAATAGGGTCAATGTAATTCGTTTTTTAACACGTTATTGACTTTTAGGTTTTACTTGACATTTTGTTAGAAAATATTTGTTTGGGCATTAATTTTCAAATTTGGAATGAGATACTACAGTTTTCTTCGGAACAAATTTAAACTAGAAATGAGTTATTACAATGTTGAACGAAGTAAAACTTTTATTATTGGTTATAAAGAACGTAGTATTACAAAATTAATAAATGTGTATAATTATAATTTAAGTAGGAACATAAATGGGTATTTTGATTATATTGAATATCTATTGCTATTCCGAATCAATCTCTTGGTCAGTCAATTCAGCTGAATAATCTTCCACTTCTTGAGTTGCAATTACTTCTTTAGCAGGCATCAGAGAATTGTAAAACCCATGATACATTGATGGAATCCTATTTGTATTGCAAAGCATTAACAGACCGTCCAATTTTTTCTTGTCGATTGGTAATAAGTTTTTGTACAGTTGCGGTAAAGTGTTGTCTTGTTTTTGGCGTAAATTTTTTTGCAAGTTCAATTCTTTATAATCATCTCCAAAATTATAGGCAAAAAATACTGCATTAGGTTTCGTTGGATCAAAATAGATATCCCTTATTTGGCTTATTTTAACAGCATTCCCGGAGGTATCTATTTTCCAATTTTGTTTTTGAACCATTACCTTAAAACTGTAAAAGTCTTCTTGTGACATTTCTTTGACTTGGTAAGGTTTACCCGTAACTTTAGACATCTTGATTAGGCTAACCCATTGATCTGGGGTGTATATTGCAGAATGTCGTTTTCTGGCATTTTCGATGACAGCATGCATGCTGTCACCCTCGTTTTGAGTGTGCCCTTTTTCTAAGAATCGATGTGTTATTTCTAATTTAAAAGATGCTGATGCAAAAGCAAACATTGAAAAAATGTAGCGATTGCGGTTTTGACCACCACAGTTATCAGAATAAAGAATCACCTTTCTGATACCTTCATCTTTAATGTTTTTTAAAAAATCCCATAAACAGCTAGAAATTTCATTTGGACCTCTCTTTGATAACTGCTCATACCAAACATAACAATAGCCTTTGTTATTACCTAAGTCGTATATAGTAAAATTGTATGTTGCTAATTTACTTTTATAGTAGAAGTCACTAACATCTGACTGAGGCGTTACTAAGACTTTCTGTAAATCAAAACATACCGTACGAACCGATTTATCATTAAGAGATAGTTCTTTATCAGCATCTTTTTGGTTTCGGGCAGCTGTTTTGTTTAAAATGTGCACATTGTATTCCTCTTCCATTTTATCTGTTCTGTTGCCAGCATCCGTGTTATTATATGCACAACACGTGCCGCACTGGTCTTTTTTCGGTTTATAAAAAGCTAGATTATATTCCGAATTAAAGATATCCCGGTATTGTCTTTGTGTTGCTATAGCGTCCCATTTAAGATCTTCAGCATATTCTAAATACAGTCTATACATTTTTGCTATATTTAGATTTCCCTCCAGAAATTTTCGCTGGGAATTTTTTCTGGTATAGTGAGAGGGTACAGCTGGAAAAAGATTGATGTGTTTTCTAATATTCTCTATTACAGCTTCAGGCCTTTTGTTTACTCTGACGACATGTTTTCCTCTCATATCCATATCAACCATACCACCATCCCTATTTTTTTTTAAAGCAGTAGTTATGAACGTCTCAGAAATACCCAGGGTATTTAGGAACATGGTTTTACAAATTTTATATTCATTGTTGGCGACTGTAAAATGGTATTCCCGAGAAAAAGCTCTTCTTGAATCTCCATTCTTGACAGTGACTTGTTTCTTCTCAAGTTGTTTAACGCACCTTACTATAAAATCCCATTGCCTGGTGTGGTCCCCTAACTTCCAAAAACCATCAAAAATCAATTTTCGGACTTCTTCATTTAATTTATTTCTGCATTTGTACCTACAGTTTTCTTTGCAAGAAGCAGCCATTTCTCTTGCTGGAATGAGTTTCCCTTTACGATTTTCATGTTCAGTACCGTTATTTAGATTTCTTTTAGCTTTATTATCTATCCATTCATCGGGATTTCTAACGCGTTTTCTTCCTACTTTTGCTTTTGGTGTTACTTTACGTTTTCTAGTTGGTAGTAACACAGGTGGTTCAACATTATCTGAAACTTCTGAACTTTCAGAAGGTACATAATGTGGATCTTCAACAGAATAGTCGGAAAACAAACTTGAATTTGAGTAAACTTCTGCAATATCTTCATTAATACTACTATTTTCCGTTTGTTGAACTTCCACAGTTTCAATATTTGATTTACATGCACCTTAAAACAATAATAAATGAAATAGAACACACAAAAATTACTTTCTTCTACTGTGCTAGGACAATATAAAAATAATAATTAAGTATTACTTAGAACATACCTGTCTGATTTTGTACAAACTCTTTTACAATTGGATTATTTAACTTGCTCAGTATTAGATTAGTTCTCTGTGATACACTATCCATAGCTTATTTTCAATTAACTAATAATGAACACTGTTGTATTATAATAATTATTTATCTCAGTCTACAACCACAAGAACAGTACTCGTAAACATAACCTACAATAAATTCAATTGCTAACTCCGCAAAATACTGTTGCATCTCCGACGAAAACTGTAGTAACTAAACATACAACTTTCTTCGTGGTAAAATACAAAGGTATTTGAGATACTATATTTCGCATTAGTGAGTATAAAGTTGCCTATATAACACTTTGAGTTACTACAGTATTCTAGGGATAAACTTAAGATATCGTGCAATGTGCCTAGCTTAATAACTCAGAAGTGGAAAAAATTGAGTTACGACAGTCTTCGTTGGACGAGTCGATTTGTTTATTACGTTTATTTTACCCTGAATAACTAAAAATGCCTAAAAGGACATTTTTATCAAAACAGAACATAACCTCTCTTACTTTAATATCACAACTACCAACTTAATTTTTATTTTAATGTAATGTTAACAACAGAGAATTTCATTGCCAACAACAGAAATAGCTTTATAAATCCATTCATTTTGCAAATTTTAAGATTTATGTCTGTGTTTGTCGTTAAATTTAAATAATTACCCAGTAAGATGAAATTGTTCTACTAAATAGATTTATACCAAAAATTGTGTGTACTACTTTGTTAGAAATTGCAAGCAACCTCAAAAATAAAAGCTGCTAGCCATACATTTTGTAATATTTATGATTTCTACTTGTTGGTCCATATATTAAAAAAAAGTACAGTTCTTCGTGTATTCATTGGCCGAAATTGTCACAATTTAGTTAGAAATTGTACATAACCTCAAAACTTAAAAAGAAAAGCTGCCACCTTTATGTTTTGCAATATTTAAAATCACTACCTACAATGTGTCTGTGAAATTAAATAAATACAATTCTTTATTTAATAATTATTCACCTGGAACTATTTTATGAAATGGATTTTCACTAAAAATAGGTGTTTACTACAAATTATTTTGATAGAACCTGTCACTATTTGTAAGGTTTGAAATTCCACATGACCTCAAATGTTAATCGACACTTTACAAATACAGTCAACTCAACTAACAAAAATTCAGAATATGAAACCTAACCAAATTTAAGTCGCCTGATGCAACAAACGGTCATAAACAGATACATATGATTAATATAAATTGAAAATGCAATTATATCATGACAATTGCAGGTAAATTTAAACTTCCCTACTAAAATTAAAACCCTACCTCTAATTTATACAACTGTCGTCATATTTAAGTTGCTGCCTTAGAAGCAACAAATAGTTTACTAGGTAAATTAGAGCATTAATAATTCCTAGAAAATCAAAATAATAAGTTAATTTTATTTGCAGTTTTAACATTAACATAGTTTTCATGTGAAATCTGAAATAGTATCTCGCACTAGCATTTAGCATCAAAATATTTAACCCTTATCGCCTGTTAACGAAATCCCGCTTAGAAGTCAAAATTCTCTAATGAATTTTATTTCTAAAGGTTGTGATTAGTGGTTAAGCTAAGTTTTTCGGGAATTTTTGAAAACACTTTCTGAAAATGTGTTCCCTCCACATCGATTTAGTTAGAGAATTTTGGCACTATTGCTCTATTCTGTAATATAACATGGATGGCATTCAAGAGTTTATTTTAATCTACAGGGTGTGCAAATATCTTTAAGAGTATAATAACACATGACAAACGCTGTGGTTCTATTAGAGGAATAGTAATCTTTTTTTTTCAAATATAATTAATAGTATTTTTGCAATTGTATTCTGTTAGATTTTTTCCTTTTCCAACCATGCAAATAAATTCAAGTGTTTGTAAGATAAATGCAATCAATATTTAAGTTCATTGCATTGGCAGGCATAGAAAATAGTAAAACACTTGTTCGTATTGATATCCGTTTGTTTCTGCCTACTGGATGAAATTTGATGACCAAGCTATATTTGAATATTTAATTCCATTTAAGTAATTGTAAAATTTACCTCCTATTTTGAAATAACTAACAAAAGTAGTTTTTAAAATCTACTCTCTATCTAATGCAAGAGATTTCATTTATAACCTTGTAGAGATATCTGTTGCGTTCATGAATATAGAAAATAGAAGTTATTTTAAAGATATCTAAAATGTTGACCTAGGGACTGATATCAAAAGCATCCTGTATTTAAATTTGTTTAAGTGCAGCTTTATGCTCACACTTTTGCTCGTTTTATTTTACAGAATAGACTAATTAATGCTGCACTATATTATATTTAATTTACAATAAGTTTGCACTTTTAGTGATTGTTTTAACCTTTTGTTGTTTTTTTTTTGATTACCCTTTTGTTAGTTCTATAATTGATTGTGGCTTCCCTTTACATATATTAAAACATGCCTTAACATTATACGTAAAATAGGAACATTATTTAGGTTATCTGCAAGTTTAAAATTTGTGTGAATAGATTCAACAATCTAACAAATTTTATTTGAAAAAGACTTAACTTTTCCTTCCCAAGTGGATGTGGCAGAATTGTGTTTGTTTTTCGAACGTACAGGTTGTTGAATCTAGCAGTAAAACGATTGTCAATTATAGTGAATTTAAATGCATGTCCATTTGTTGCGCAATTTTTAATATATCCGTCAAAGATTGCAATTACTATTTGAAAGGCTGTTTTATTTACAGAAAAATATATCAAGTGTGTTCTTAAAGCCAAAAGCCAGAAGTAATTCTATCATCGAAGTTTGTGAATATATTGGCTTATTATTGTAGACTTAGTGTATCACATTAGGAAAGATCCACCGTTGTTAGGAATGTAACAGCCACTAGGAAATCGATTTTTAAGGGTGTGATGTATTATTTATGCGGAACTAAGTAACCTAACAGTATAAATTTAATATAAAATAATATAAATTATTTACACTATCATGTTACTTTTACATGAGTTTATTCTTTGTTAATTAATTATTATTTGTAATAAATACGTTTATCGATGGTTGGTTATATTTTTAGAAGCCCTCAATTTTTGTAACTACATCACCTGTGCCGTTTGCGTCTCACTTATTTTATTCCTTGATAAATAATATTCAAAAGGCACGGTCTTGTAAGAACAACATGGCGTTTTAAGTCAAATGTGCATGTATTTCTGTAGAGACTCGTGTAACAACTTGTACGAAAATTTAGAAATGTTAGGCCATTGATTTTCCTTACAATTGTTTTGGCTTTTTCGTTGCCTTCTATTTTGTTTAACCACTTGCATGAGTTATTAGTTAATTCTCTTTAGTTATATTATTTATTTGGTCTGCATTAAATACAGTATTTTGAAGTCTCACAATGACCTTTACAAAAATGAGATCAATTCATACAAACTATATAGGCTAATGTTACTGTATAACATAGAAGTGTAGCGACTGTTTTACTTTAATAGTACTAATCAATAATTTCATGTTGTCCATCAACACTGCTAAGTTGCAAAGGCTGTGAAATTTTAAATGGAATTAATTATTCGTTTAATGTAGACCATGATGGAGTTGATAACAGCTGCTAATAATAACTGCTTGCTTTAATACTGTTTTGTAATCTTTTACAGCAACTGCACTTGCTTTTTGAAGCAATAGTAGATTTCTCTCTGTTCCGTACCAGCATGCAAGTGCTTTTGGTTTTTATATTACATTGCATGACATTTGCAGCATGCTCTGGTGGGAAGTGCTTTTGTGTTACTTTAGTCGGGCAGATTTCCAGAAACTGCCCGATTTTAAATCATTGGTAACTAATCTATTGAGTGATAATATCAATATAAAAGACTAGCTTTTCTTTCTACTATAATAATATGTTTTGTTTCAAATAATTTATTACTGTTGCCAAATTAGCATTTTTCAGAGAAATGTTAAAAAGCAACAAAAATGTTAAAAAGTGCAATACATTTATAAATTTCTTTAATTAATCAAACTTTTGAAATTAAGAACTTTTATTGAAGACACCCTAAAAAAAGTATTTGTGTTTGTTATCCCAGATGACCCAGAAAATCTGATACCTATAAGGTTATGACTTCGTTCACTGTGATTTATTTATTTTCTTTAGCTTGGTGTACCAACAAAGATCATGCCGTTAAAATCACGTGATTTTT
>JABXWE010000995.1:0-60741 GCA_014611495.1 Limonius californicus
TCAAACTTTCAAATTCAAATCGAACTACCAACATCGTAAAAAAACAAACTAAAAACAGTACGATTATAGGCCTCCTTAACGTACTGTTTTTAAGCTAAAACAGTGCGCTTAGAACGGCTTTATAAAACCGAAATAGAAAAAATAATTTATATGTTTAAAAGAAAATATGTAGTATTGAAGTACTTTTGGTTTGGTTGAATTATTTTGTTTATTTACAAATGATGAAAGTTAGGTGAAAGTATTAATTTTGGAGGTTATGATTTTGCTTTTATTAATTATATTGTTATTAGCAGATGTAGAGGTGATATTTGTGTTTATGTAATTGTATTAATCATTAAGGAATCTATTTTTAGTAATTTGATGGCACAGTTGTTTAAATTTGGGGAAATTTGTATAATTTAACCTCATGTATTTTTTTTATTTCTAATATTCAAGTAACGCATATTAAAAAATGCAGAATTTTGTAGAGATTATAAATATGAATTATGTTTGATAAAATATTAAGTATTAGTTTTGTAATTTGCAAGTTTATCATGTTTCAAATCATGTATTAATATTTTTGATTAATTGGGGCCATTTTAAAAGTTGCATGAGCAGAAGATACCAAATTTGGTAAATTTTGGGAATTTAGTAGGTTATTAGCACTCAAAGCAGAAGCACGCATTTTCGTGTACTTCATAATTTTATGTGTTTTAGTGTGGATAAAAATAAAAATAACTTACTTTCTGTTAAACCTTGAAGTTGAGTTTAATTTTAAATTTACGTGGTTTTCTGAAAAAAAATTTCAATTTAAAAATCAATTGAAAGTGATCTATAAAAGATCTTACTACGTTAAAGTAACTTACCTGCTATAAGTGAAGTAATTATACTAAAATATTAAAGTATAATTTGGAGATTTACAACACCTAACTGAAGTTGTAATTGAGCATTTGTCAACGATCACGGATGTCTGCAGAGGTGACTAAGCAGTACGAGTACGAGATAAGAAGAGAATTTGAGCAACCGTTGCAGATTCAAATTGTGAGAATAAAGGCGTGTTCACACAGTACATCAATAAGATACGTTCACAATTGTTTTATACTTATATTTGCGTAATCTTTTATTATTATAATTTTATTACTATCTGTAGCGAGGTCACGAACTGTAACCCTGAGATCTTTGTTGTTTTTATATGCTGGGATATTAACAAATTGATTTATTTGTGTAGATAAGAATATTTCATTTTATTTGTATTATTGGCGTAACCAACGTATAGAATTTAATTTTGAGCTAGCTGAAGTAAAGCAAATTTATTCAATTTAGTATTTATTTATAATTTATTATTTATAGCATTTATTTTGTCACCATCAACGCGGGGTGAATATATTATTACTATAAATTATAATACAAAGCATATATTTATGGCTTGTCAACGTGGGACTATTTGTTTATTTATATTTACAGACATGTTACATAGCAATACTGTCAATTCACTTATACCAAACGCGCCAACGCTGAACCCATCTGAGAAGCTACCCCTTCGTCCCCACTACCATAGTTTTTCTAAATCTTACCTGAAAACACCGCTCTGCGACGAGTCACGGGTCTTGGAAAGGCATAACCATAAACCTAATTTATTAGACAAGGAGGCTAGTAACCACAATATTTAGAAAACAGCTTTATTGACAACTATACGAGCATACAATAAATGTGAAAGAATTTGTGTAAAAATATTATTCCCATACTTGTGTGTGCAAGAGTGAAAGACAGTATAGTTTCCTTCAAGTTATATCGTTATTGCTTCGCCGAAAGGTACCTGGTTAACATTTTTTTTTTTTACACATTCATACTACCGTTCCCCCCCCGGAACCGCTTTCGCATTACTTCAGGGGGGTGCGGGCGTCCCTTACATACTAAACATTCATGCAACATGCACCCTAAACTTAACTAACCTAATGCGGTTGCCCCAGTCGGGATTCGATCGCCCCAACGGAGCAACTGCATTTAGTGTGACCTCGAGTGGCCAATGCGTTCTCGCACTCGACCACCGCGGTCCCACCTGGTTAACATTTAGGGAAGTTGTAAATGCAGGTTAAATAACAGACCCGGCTTTAGGAATTTCATTTGAGAGTTCAAGATTTTCTTTATTAAAACGTTTTAATAATAATAAAATTACAACATACAATTATAATTATATAAAACATAAAATATATTACTTTTCTGACGTATTTATTTTAGATTAACGGGAATAGTCTGACCAAATCTTCTGTACAATATCGTGGGGGTCGTACCAAGTTTGGGTGTCCTTTAAATGCCTTAAAAGCTTCAGGTAGAATTTTTCCTTTATGAATGCTTAATATAAATCTTCAAAAAAAAAGTAGGTATTTGGAGCTTAGTTTTCTTGTACGAGAGTGTTAAAGTTCATATCTTTAAAACAGAATTTCATGGAAACAATAACGAGAACTTTAATGTTGCACGTATCTGCCGATAAGTGACTGACTGCCACTGATTATTTGTAAAGAAGCTAATATGAGTTGACGCTTCTAAGTTGCTCTTCTGGAAGTACTGTAAAAAATGATAAATTTCGTAAATACTACATTTGACAACAGTGCAAGGCCATGGTATTGTGATGAAAAGTAGAAAATTTGTTTTTCGACATTTGTCAAAATCTAATCATGTAATGTCGGCCTACTAATAAAATTCTCCATAAATGCAAAGACATCGTCAACGTTGCCAAGTATAATATTCTTTAAGTGTCTCGTGTGAGGAAACTAAGCACTATAGGAAGTTTGTGTTAGTGTTTTTGAGGACTGTATTTCTTACAGAAGAGTGCTACCTGAAGCTTTTAAGGTATTTAAAGGACACCCTGTATACTATGTTGGTGAAACATTGAAATGATGTGCTGGCAGAAATTCCCGTGTATAAATTTTGATTCTTAATCAGAATACAGCTTTAAACTTACGTTTTTTTAACATATTCAAATCGTTAATTTGTTCTTGTCGTTGTTGAGACAACGAAACAACATACCCTTGCTGTCTCAACCAGAACTTTTGCAACTGCTTAATCCTTTCTTTTACATCCGCTATATCCTTTTCCATAGTCATTATCTTTACTTCTTCTGGAGACACATCAAAGCCCTAAAACAATTCGTTATCAAAAACGTGCATATACAGGATATCACAGTCAGAACTGTCTACCCAACTGTTTATTTTGGAAGAAATAGTTATAAAGCTAAATAGTTTATTCTCGGACATTGTATATTATGTACAATCAAATTGCGACACTTACTCCTTGTCTGTTAATAGCAGTTTCAATTTTATTCGTCAGTACATCAATTTCCCGCTGTTTTCTCAAAGCTAGAAACTCCAGTTGGTCCATCTCAGCACAATAATTCTTCACTTCCTCTTCCATGGTGTTCTGCTGCTTCATCATTTCGTTTAGTAACCTTTGGGACTCTTCATTCATGCACTTTTGGGCTTCTATGTCCATTATCACCTTGGCATTAGAATTCTCCAAATTGGCCAGATTTATTTCCTGAAAGAAAATAATAAAATGGAGGGTTTTCATGGGTTCATTTAAAAGATGGCATTAAATTTTTGCCGTAGTAGTTTATAATATTTACTCTTAGTGCAAATTAAATATTTATAGAGGTCATATTCGGCAATGAAGACTTACACATAAAAAATATTGAAATAAGCAGTGTAGCATAATTACGTAACATTAGTTTTTTAGAAAAATGAAATATAAACATTCTATTATTGCTCGTAATTTTTATAATAATCGAAAACAGATGAAACAACTCAATGGATGAAATTTAGGATTTAAAATAGATGACGAAGACTTGAAGATTCACTTACCATATTTCTCTGGGTTTCTTTGACGTCAGCAACCATTTTTCCAATATACTGAGCTCCCCTGTTGTTTGTCAGTTGCTCCTCTAGAGTTTTTAACATTTCCGTTTCTAGAGCAACTTTTTCCTGAGAACGCTTTTCAAATTCTTTAACAAGTTGCGAAAGCTCATAGCTTTTGTTAGTGTTTTCCTAAAATACAATAATATCAAGTAGTAAGCAGAATTTATTATATTGTATGATCTATTAAAGATTCAACAATGGCAGACCTTGAATTTAAAGAAAATCTATGTTTCGCTACATACACAAAATTGAATATCACCATTTTTCAAATAAGAGTGATATAACGGGTCTCATGGAAACAGATGAATATTCTACAATAATATTTAGTGGATTTGTAGTGTCTTCTTCATTTGTTGTACTTACAAATATATAAAAAAAAGGCAGACTTAACCTGCAAAGATGTAACAGGAAAACTTTATATACACATGTCTGAATCAAGTCGAGACATGCCGCAATGGTCTACCTTTAGAAATTTTAATGATCATACTGTAATATTGAAAGGAAACTTCTTACAGCAGACAGTCGATTAATGTCTTTACTAAGTTGATCAGTAATCATTTGATCGTGATCCATTTGGGCTTCCAAAATATTACGTTTCCTTGTTTCTGTTTCCATTAGTCGCATGCAATTGTCTATGTCTGCTTGAACGCGACCCTTCATGTCCGTCAGCCTTTCATTCTGAATCATCTCCTTCTGGCACAACTTCTTGGTTTGTTCTAGTTCACGAGACATGCTGGTTAGATTTTCATTTAATCCACTGAAAATACAATTCGGTATTAACATTCGTACCACAAGAATACCAGTCAGTATATCTTAGCTTGGTTCACACAATATCGATTGACATTAATTTGTGAATTATAAAATTCCAATTACTGCTTGTATGTATATACGAGGATGGTTCATCAATCACAGTCCATAACATAAAAGGCATTGACCGACAAATGAATAATTCTTTTCCTAGAAACGTCAGTTATGGACAGTGATATACGCCAAGTTGCAGGTGCCTATCTTCATGTTTATAAAAGTTATACATTTAATATTGCTGTGGTGTTGGTGATTTTGTAGAAATGGAAAAATTCGAGACAAGGGTTTATCACCGCAGGAAATTTATAATGACATGTCTGAAATGTTGGGTGATTCTACCCCGTAATATAAAGTAATTAAGAATTGGTGTCGGGATTTCAAATTAGGAAGGAAGTCGTATCAACATGCATTAGGTGCTGGACCACCAAACAATGTTGTCATCCACGGAAATATTGATTTGTTTCATGATATAGTACTGAGTGATCGGAGAATTACGGTCAAATGTATTGCTGAAACATGTGGCTGTTCCGTTGGAAACTTTGAGAAACATTTTTACTAAGAATTCGGTTTGAAGAAAGTCTGCGTACGACGGATTCGGAAAATGTTGTCACCTGATCAGAAGCGAAATGGACTCGGATTTGTATGAATTTTTGGAAATATTTGTAACTGTAGATGAAACCTGAGTTTATCACTTTCATCCGAAGTCAAAAGAGTAGAGTATGGAATGGCGGCATCGTCGTTCCGCCCGGAAAGATAATGGCAACAATGTTTTGGGATTCTAAGGGAGTTCTTCTTGTTGATTATTTACCACGTGGTCACCCAATAACGGGAGACTGTTACGCAAAACTCATACCAAAAGTTCGTGAGGCTATAAAGCAAAAAAAAAAGCGTTGAAAATTGAAACGCGGCGTTCTATTCCACCAAGATGACGCTCCTGCCCACAAGAATTGTGTTTCTATGGTTGCTAGCCTCAATGTTGGATTTGAAATTTTAGAACAACCTCCATATTCACCACATCTGGCTCCCAGTTACTTTCAGCTGTTCTCCAAATTAAAAGAACACCTTCAGGGAACTCATTTTTTGGACGATGAAGTGGTGATGGCTGCTGTGAATGAACGGTTTACAGTTCAGGACAAAGAGTTTTTTTTTTCTAAACGCATTCAAGTTCTACATCATCCATATACTAAGTGTGTTAACCATTAAGGGAATTATGTTGAGATATAAAGTTGTTTCAAATGTCTAAATCATTTGCTTGTATGTCAGGGACAGTAAATGATAAACCACCCTCGTATGTGGGTCCAAAAGACTTCGTTGTGGAGTAACAGCCTATGAAGTTACACCTATGCAATCACTTTTTCTGATACTTCGACTATAGTTGCTTCAATCTAACGATATTTTCTACATATTTTCGAACAGTTCCTCTAAAGTTAAACTGACAACAAGCCACTGATTATGTGGATAAACCTTTTATTATTGTTTGACAAATTATAATAACTACGTTTCGTTATTAGTTACCTGCTACTACTTACTTGTTTTCTTGTATTTGTGTATTTTTGTATGGCAAATAAAAGTTTAATAGTAGAAATAAAATAGTATACATAATACATATGTAGAAAATGTCATCCCTTTACTCCAAATATTGTGAAAGTTATCAAAAAAACTGATCGGATAGGTATAACTGCAGAGGACTGTAACTCCGTAACCAAACGTTTTTGAACCCACGGCTGTATATACAAGAAACTATTAAGATTGGGAGAAACATTTTGATGGAAAATACGATCTAGACTTTTTCGATTAAGGATACGCAAAGCTAAACTGACTAAATTCGTAACATTAACTGTCACTTACTCTAGCTCTTTTTTGATTTCATTATAATGTTTGTCCCTTTGAGCAATGACAACAATGATAGAGTTCCATGAGCGCCGTAAGCAACGGTGTTCCGCATTCATGGTCTCAATGTCAACATTACAAGTGGTCAAAGTTTCGGCCATCTTTTCGCGCTCCTCTTCTTTCACTCTCACCTGCATGTCGAGAGTCTCTAATTCTTCCTCTAGACGCCAGGTTTCTGTCATTAGTTTGTAGATTACCATATCCTAATGAAATTCAAATACAGTTAGATGTAGATAGAGAGTGAAAACTTAATGAAAATGTGTGATTTAATTGATTTGTTACATTGCGGTACATTGGTAATCTTCGATTGAACTATCATCTGTTTGAAAATGTCGCTTATAGAATTAATATACAGGGTGTTAATGAATTGCAGGGATAAACTGCTAGGGCTTAAAGTGTACATGAAAACAAACATTTTTTGTTAATAAATGTATGGTCAAAAGCGTTTCCTTTCGGGGATAGAGCTTCTCAAAGATTCTTTAAGAAGCGCCTAAATGCAGGCAACCCAATTTACTACCTACTATTTGTTTCCATAACGACGGAAATTAATACAGGAAAAATAAAGCCCTCTTTCATTAATTTGAATTTGAAAAGTGGGAAAGAGGGCTTCTTAAACAGTCTTTGAGAAGCTCTGAAAGGAAACACTTTTGATCATACATTTATTAACAAAAAATGTTTGTTTTCATGTATACTTTAAGCCCTAGAAGTTTGTCCCTGCTATTCATTAACACCATGTAAATTACTAACTTTTTCTAGTATTATGTAAAATTTCTATAGAGGCAAATTCGGATGATCGGATGCGTAAGAAACATTTTTAAATGTGTTACAAAAGAGCGAAGAATACTAACGAGTTGTCGTTTTTCATCAGCCAGTTTGAACTTATCCTTCTTCGTTTTTTCAAAAACGCGCTGGTTTATTGTCAATTCGGATTCGACTTCGTGTTCCCACTCCTTCATTTGGTGTAGAAGCAGATTTAGACTTTCTACTTCCGTACGCAAATGCAACTCTGTAAAAAGAGTGTAATGTAATCTGTGCAGGTAGCTTACCTACCTCTTCATTTTTAACATATTTAAAGTCTGGTTTACCCTTTTTCTCTGTTTCATGGAGTTCCTGCCGTTTCTGATTTAGCAAACTTTTGGCCTCTCCAAGCTCAAACTCCATCTGCTCCGTTGCAGAACATACGTGGTCTAAGTCAGCCACATACGTTTCCAATTCTTGTTGCTGTCTATTGACAAGTTGCTGAGCTTCGTAGGTCTCGATGCCCAATTGCTCACGGGCTGCTTTTTTCTTTTTTGCTCCAGTTTCCTAAAACAACAGTTGAAGTTACGCTTGATGATTTATGCTTACTCGTATCCCATTTGTATGATGGCTGCTAGTTACAATTGGAATAAATCAAATGTTTATCCTTTAACATCAATAGTTCTTTCTTTCCGTTAAAATAAGAACCTAAATCTTTAATATTTCTTACCATTTCAAACACTTCATTGTTAAGATGTTCAACTTGCCGTAGAAGGTGCTCCTTAAGGGCCTGTTGGAATTTGGCCAACAGTGGATGGTCGGGTTCCAAAACTGGTCGAGGACTCTCCTCTTCATCTTCAACTAAGCTTCTGTAAACAGTATTAATTTTGGAAATTACACAGAACAGGAACTAACGATCTATTACTTGCCTTTCATAAGCAAAATTGTCTTGACTGTCACTGTCAGCGAAGCCAAGTTTTTTCCTAGTTGAACCGGGAGTCGCCAGAAACCTAACCGCATCTCCTTCGGCATTTCCATCACCTGTTTGCGACATTGTAAAATTACGTAAATAAAATAAAATGTAGATAAAAATTTGCTGTTCCTTCAAACTGTTTAGGAGCGTTTAACAAGCTTGTTTCGTTGCTTCGCAACGCCTGGTTTTAGACTGATATCGAATGAGTGTGTTGTTATGGTTACAATACAGGGCGATTGGGTTTCGTTGGAACACTGTACTTTTTTAATTTATAGGAATTAGTAAATTATCGAAATAGTTCTGCTGTTTACACAACAACTTAAGGGTGTAGGAGCACTACACTACTAAAATTGATTTATTTATTCAGGTTTTATAGATGCAAAAGTGAATGGCGATGGAAAATATTCCATTTTTGAATTATTAATAAGAATTTAATTAAGAAATAATTTCTAACTTCATATAGAAGAAATTGATTTATTTGTGATAGTATCGATATTTATAACTTTTTTAAGTATCTCCTTGAACACGCATAAACTTCAATACAGGGGGCAGGATATAACATTAAAATAATTTATATTTTTTCCGTAATTTCTGAAAAACTCTAATTTAGCTGGATTTTTGCACACACCTTTACTTAAGCATTATAAGTAACGCACAAAAAGTTCCAATCGATATCATGCCGGTTTCCCAAACTTTTTCAAGGGCAAAGGTAGTAAACATTAGTTAAACGCGGATAATATCTCGTTTCCTAGTGGTTAGACGACATTTATTGTTATAAGAAAAATTGTAGATTGGGCAATTCTCTACAGAAAAGAATATTGAATTTTTATACATACTACTCGCGAGTGAAACCAGAACAAAGAGCAAAGGAGGGAGTAGGAGTAATAGTCACAGAGGAAATAAACAGAAGAATAACAGATTTTAAGTCAATTAACTTGTGAATAACAGCAATTAGTATAAAACTGGAAGAAACAATCAACTTTATACAAATTTATAGGCTAGTAAAAGGAACAACAGAAGAAGAAATGATAGATTTCTACATAAATCTACAACGAATACTAGATGAAATGAAAGAAGAAAACGAAAAAACAATGATAATAGGAGACTGAAACAGTAGAGTATGGAAATACTATAACAGAGGAATGGGGTGTATGGGAATACATGGAGAAGAAACACTAATAGAATGATAGACTTCTGAAAAGGGAACGACCTAATAATAGGAAACACAATGTGGGAACAACCATTAGAAGACAAACACACATTTATGGTAGAAGAACGAAATCCTAAAAGTCTGATAGATTATATAACACTTGACAGAGATGATTCAAAAAATTGAAACGAAAAAAAAGCAGAAATAGGACCACAACACAGACTAGTAATAGCAAATTACCAAGCAAGACGACGCAACAAAGAAGAAAAAAGGAAATATATTAGCTTAGCGATACATAAGCTAAAAATATGGAAAACAAAGAAAAGTACCAGAAAGAGACAGATATAGAATTCCAAAAACTGGAGAATGGAAAAACAGCTTGGATTTTAAAAGAAAATTGGATAACTTTCAAAGAGCCAGTGCTGAAGACAACAGATAATATATTTGGGAAGAGTAAATATCAGAAGCATTTTAAAAGGACGAGATGGTGGAATACTGACATATAGACACTGACAAAAGAAAAGAAAATAGCATGGATGCAATATATACAAACAAAAACACAGAATAACAAAGCAGAATATAATAGAAGGAGAAACGTGGTGAAAAAAGGAATCAAAAAAGCAAAAAAGGAATCCTGAAAGGAGTTTGGAGAAGAGATAACAGAATTACATAAAACGGGGAGCAGAAAGTTCTGGATGAGAATAAAAAGATTAAGAGGAGATAGAAGGAAATAAATAAAAGCAATACAAAATAATCAGGTACAAACACAAAAAATACTAGAAGCGTGGAAAGAACACTACACAAATAAATATCACATGACAGTGTCAGAGGATAAAATAATAATAGAACAAACAGCAACAAAAAATTCAGAGAGAAGAAGTCGAAGATGTATTACAAAAAATCAATTGGAAAAACAAGAGGAGAAGACGGCATAGCACCGGAGATGATTAAATGGCTGTGGAAAAAGGAATAGATTGGATATGAGCTATCTGTAAAGAAGCATCGGAAACACAACAAAAACCGAAAGACTGGGAAAATAACTTATTAATAATACAAGAAAGAATTACAGACACAGTGTAAACAAAACAAAAACTATGATGATGATGATTGTGAATGAAAAAAAGACACCCAAAACGACAAAGAAATTAAATACAAAAATACAACATTGGAAAGAGTAACAACATACGAATTCTTGGGAAGTATAATAACGGAGGATGGGAAAATAGAGGCCGAAATATCAAACAAAGCAAATAAATGAACAAGAATATATTACTCCATAAACAAAACAATACTAGGACATAAAGACATAGACATGGGGTGAAAAGGAAAATTAATAATATGATAACAATACCAACAATAACATACGCATGTGAAAACTGGACACTAAAGAAAAGAGATGAAAGTAAAATAAAGTAAAAAAATGAAATGAAACATCTCAGGAAAATCGCAGGGAAAACTAAATGGGACAGGATAAGAAACGACAATAATAGAGAAACAACAAAGCAAGTACCAATAATGGAAAAAATAAAAAAGAAACAATTAAATTGGTATGCGCATATACCTAGTGAGAATGGAACCAGACAGAATTACAATAAAATAATGAAAACTGGAAAACTAAGAAGAAAATGGATGGACCAAATCCGAGAAATAGGAATGGAAAGAGGAAAGACGGTAGAGGAAATGAAAACCCTAGCCTAGGACAAGGAATCCACATCCGACGCCCGTAAAGGCAAAAGGATTAGAGAAGAAGAATTTTTATGTATATTAGATAACCTCAACTATATGTGGTTAAAGTTTTTCGCAGATGTTTAGAATCACCCTGTATAATTCAAAAATAAAAATAGAGTTGTACTTCATTGCATGTTTTAAAGTTCTCTGTATTACACTTTTTTGATGATCCCTACGTATATGTTACAAATTACGTTATAATAACCAAGAGTATTTAATTATGTTGTTTGGTTACACTGTGTTTCGTTAATAACTAACCGTTGTAATGACAATTTATGTAATTTTAGAAAATATGATTACAGTAATATTAAAACTATGTAATTGGATTGATTGGAGACAGTGGTTTAAGTTGGAAAACCCCTCACCACGATATTTAGAATACCTAAATACACATTTCGGCAACTAAGCTGCCCTCTTCAGTAGGAATTTGAACTAACTAAAGTAATTTGGCTGAGGAATACCTCTGAAGATAAGTTCTTCACCAGGTCAACAATGGAAGTCCAACGCTAATCTTGTACGTTACTTTAGTTTGTGCAAGTTCCTACAGGAGATGGCAGATTAGTTGTCGAAACGCGTATTTAGGTGTTCTAAATGATTCTAGGACAATTCGCCCCCGGACTATTCGGCCCCGAGTATAATTCGGCCCCGGACAATTTTTATCATAAAAAGGTACAAAAATCAAAATAGTAATTTAATAGTAATGTAATATATAACATTGTTTATTATAAAACGGTACAGAAATTAATGATAAATCAAAAATTTAGAAGGCAAGATTGTGCGTGACTCCTCGCAGAAAATCTAACGGATCTCTATTCTCATAATCTAGGACTATTGTTCTTAAACGTTCAGCAACAGCAGCATAAGTTTTATGTTGTCTGGGCGCAGTAGCTCCGGCTGTAAATCGGTTTAATTGATAATTGTTTACTATTTGCTCGTTTTTTAGTGCGCTAATAAATTAAAAATGTTTTGGGAATCATCACATATTCCACGAAAGTGGCGATGCCAACCTTCTACCTACATGATTATTTGTGCGGTGCATGTTCTGTGTAGTGCGGTCAAACATACTCCATAGATCAATAGGAAATTTTGGCGGACGCCTTTGCCTACGTCCACGGCGACCAATATAATTGTCTTCAAAATAATTTACAATCCCCTGAGCTTCTGCCGGAAAATTTTCGTTTTCTACCAGGATGTCAAAAATGTCTGGTACCTGAGTTGGCTGCAAGCCAGGGCAAATATGTTTTAATTCTTCTACTGAATTAAACGTAAATCAAATAGTTATAAATTTATAATTTGTTTTGACTTGTTTTACAATTGTAAAATCGTGATATTGGGGGCGAATTATCCTTGAGGGCGAATCGTTCGGGGGAGAATTGTCCGGGGGCGAATTGTGGGGGGCGAATTGTCCAAAACCGGTTCTAAATAGCGTGGTGGTACGGAGTTTTCCAAAGTTTACTTAAAACTAACTGTATAGAAAATTTTCATGATAGTTAAACGTTTGTGAAACCTATTGAGGCATATTTTAAATTCTGTATGTTAGTGACACTGTTGTTACGAACTAAACTGAACGTATCTGTCGTTATTAGAATTGGACGATATGTCGTATATTATCTATATGTTTCTGATATCGATACACTTACATAATCTTACACACATAATCGATATGTCCGCATTTCGATATGTCGTTATTTTTTTGACTTACTTTAGTAGAGAAAAAAATTATTTATGTTTATTTTAATTACCCATAATGATTATTTTTATCACAAGAATATATTTCAGTAATTTTGTATTGGTAAGCGGTGACGGTTAAACCGAAATTTAAAATGGTCTCTAAGTAGACTAGTAGTCTGATATCCGTAATAAAATTGCAAGAATATGAAAATCATAATCAAAAGCAAGAGAAAATACGGATATAAATGAATTTATAAATTATAGAAGTATTTTTAGTATTTCACAAAGCAGTATTTCTGATTTTTGAGAAAACAAAAAATATGAAAAGATAGTGCCGTGCCCAACCAACATTATTCGACAAATGTTACAATACATTATTTTTTATTAAACTATAAATACTGATATAATTTTGATATTGAATATCAATATAAACATTTTTATCGCCCACTTCTATTTAGTTGTTACACAGTGACATAATATATTTGTTTGAACTATGGGATAGTGTGTGTATTAAAACGTGCGGCTAATAATTACACCACGCAATTATCCGTTGAAAAACAAGCAAAAAACTCTAATACCAATTTGGTCTTAGACGAAGAGTCTTCCAATTATAAGCACTTAAAGGTTTTTTAATTTGGCAACGCTGTACAATTTAAAGCTAAGAGACATGCATTTAGTTACCCTTGATCACATATGTTTGTGAATCTGCAATTAAATCAAGTACGTGTTCATGTTTTTCATGGATATCCTCTAAAGTTATTGAAATAATTTATAACTCAAGATTGAGTACGTTTTATTTAAATTTAACTCCTTTTTTTGTTACAATAGCTGTTCAAAATGAGCACCTGTAACTTCTAAACATTCGGCACACCGAGTAATAATGTTTGGTATTAGATTTTGCAGCATGTTACGATTTTTTATTTCTCTAACTGAATTATTTATTCGTTTTATAAGTTGTTCTTCAGTTTCAATTTCTACTTCATACACAAGAGCTTGTAAAATGCCCCCAAAAGAAAAAATCTAGGACATTTAGATCGGGACTTCTTGCGGGCCACGATATCGGAGCATTGCGCCCAATCAATCGCCCTGGAAAGTTTTGGTTTAACCAATCCCTAGTTTGAAGCCCCCAGTGGGCTGGAGCTCCATCTAACTGAGGCCACATGTTTCTCCTGACAAGTAAGTAAGTTGTTTAAAAAATAGACAACATTTTCGACGTCTAATCGACGAGGCAAAATGTGTGGCCCTATTAGTCTATTTCCGATAATTCCAGCTCATACATTGACGCTGAATCTAAACTGGTGGATTAGTTTGATGCAAGACATGAGGGTTTTCATCGGCCCAGTGGTGCATATTGTGCATATTAAACATTCCGTTACGGGTAAATGTGGCTTCATCCGTGTCCATAAAATGTTTTCAATGAAAGCCGGGTTGACTACTTGTTGCCGTAATAACCATCTACAAAACTCTATCCGTCGCGGATAATCTTCCGAAAGCAACCCATGGACTCGCTGGAAGCTAGTGGAACGGATAACACTCGATGTATAGCAATATGGCTAATATCAAGTCTTAGAGCTACAGAACGGGTCGAGGCTCGTCTTCAAATACCTGTAAGATGTTCTCTTCTATTTCGGGTTGTAATACATGTCGTAATCTTCCACCAACTCCTGCATAGGTTCCATTCTTCCTGTTTCGCTTAAGCGCTGATCTAGTCTTTGAATAACATGAGCATTAGGATGTCTCCTGTGTACATAACGTTCGGCATATACATTTGAAGCTCGATGAAAATTACCGTCACATTCGCCTAATGTTAAATACATATCTGCGTACTCAGGAAAATTGTATACCATGACTTTTCTCAAAACCAAAAACACAAAACAGGAGAAACAAACAAGGAATAAAGTAACTTAAATCAATGATAATAGCGAATAACTAATAAATAATGAGTGAAGCAGAAGTTTTTACGAAAATATTAGAAAAGTGACTCTTTCAAGTGTCAAAAATGACAATAATCAAACCGGCCGTCATACATCCAGCTAACAATTTTTTATTTTTACATTTTAAAAAACAACCCAGCCTATAATGCACAGTTGCAACGCCTTCCAAAACTATAAATCGCGAAGATTTTGCATTCTTAAATATTAAATTATACGTAAACTAATTACCGAAATGTTATAATTTATATTTGATTACTTATTTTAACTGTTGAACGACGTGTTGTTAATACTATTTAAATCGATTTCTCAACCAAAGTCGAAAAAACTTTCAAAGTTTGGGCATTAATAACTCCTTAACCAAAGAGTTAATACTAAAATAGTATTAGAGTTTTTTGCTTGTTTTTCAACGTAGAATAGCGTGGTGTAAATATTATCCGCACGTTTTAATACACCCTGTATATATGGGCGGTTTTTTATACAGTATCTGTCTGTCATTTCCTGCATCCTATACGTCATCCCTTCTTATTGTGGACGCCATCTTCTACTAAATTCCTTTTCTGCATTGCTGTTTTAATTTGGTCGTCCCATTTTATTCTAGGTCTTCCTCTTTTTTTCCTGCTGTTTGATCTTCATTTCCAAACTTGTGCTGTAAAATCTAATATGCGTTATGGAATCTGCAACATCTTCAGATAGTCTTACATACCAAACTTTTGGTAGTTTACATCAATGGGGACTCTAATTTTGAAGACAGTATTTTCCAACGCTTTCATTTTCTTCTTCATTTAGCAGAAATATATTTAAATTGCCATGCAAAAAAGTATTTTTCTAATTTCCCACCTACCTATACGAAAAGGTTTTGTAAAATTAGTAAGTAATAGTAACTGATAATATAATAAAAAGCTTACTTTATGCTCTAAAAATAATAACGCAAAAAAGCTTTGTTCCAACTGATAAATATTGAATGATGATGTATCATTAAATATGAACAATATATTAAAATATGTATTACAGAATCTAAACAATATCGCAGAAGTATTTTCTTCGCTATCTTCGTAGCGAATTCCAAACTCAGTATCTGCTTTCAAATCAAATTATGGTGCATTTTCATTCTAGACATAAAAAAAATAATTAGCAATAATTTAAGATTTACTGGTTTCACAATTTTAGATTTAAAATTTTCTCCATACCGCGAAATCTTCATTTATTTGGACGTTTATAATACGTTTGTAGGATTCGATACTACCTTCGAATATTTTTTTCGTGGCTTCGTATAATTAACGTTCGAACTCATCAAAATGCGTAAATTAAAAATAGATTGCCATTTTGGTGTAAAATGTAATGGTATTTATTGTTTACTCCAAATAAAAATGATTTTTAACTTAAATGAAGCGTAATCTTAAATTCGCTTTAACATACTAATACAGTTATCGCTTCATCAAGGTCACGTTTCTTTTGTAAATTTCCTGAAGTATAGTTTATTTGTATTAATATGTATGTCGTCTAGGTTTGTTTTTTTATGAGCTTTTTGAAGAAAGTTCAGTTAATGATAACATCTAATCTTTTGATTTCTGTGCTGCTTTTGTGCGGTTGTGCTCCCCTATTATCTTTTAGTTATGCCACTGGTTTACAGTAGACCTTTATTATAAAACAAACGTGTAGGGGATTCCCTCATATCACCCTTTCGCTTCTAAACTTCCGTTGCATACGCAACTATCAAATACCCCACGTATTTTATCCCATATAAAGGAATTCAAAACAATCTACAACCTGCAAGTCCACTGATATTCGACGCCAAAACGAAAATCAGTTAATGCGTCCAAAAGTGAAAGTGCATCAGAAACTCGCCCATTTCATTCGCTTTCATGTGAGTGAATCACGACCACGTGATCCACGTGGCGGCTGCCAGTGCCGCGCACTCTGTCGGCGGAATTGCGAAAGTCCCGCGCACCCACTTGTCATTTGTAGGTTGTGTCTGCTGTATTTGGAAGAAATAACGCGAAAGCAAAAATGTCAGCGAGCGAAGTTTCAAATTTAAGTGAAACTGAAAATAACTGCGTGGTCTGCTTCAAAAATGTGGACGTCTTCTCCGTGGGGGTGTGCGACCATCCCGTCTGTTTCGAGTGCTCCACTCGTATGAGGGTCCTCTGCAACCAAGTAGAGTGTCCCATATGCAGGCAGGAAATGCCCAAGGTGAGCCTTTTTCGCGTGCAATTACGCTAATTGTGGCCGAGACTAAGTGAAGTTTTGTGCCCGGCTATTTTTAGGCCCCTATTTTGACGGTCAATGATAATTATGTAACTCGAAACCCCCAACGTTCATAACCTTATAAATCTTACTGTCACACGCTGACGGAGGTATTTTCCGAAGGCCTCGCTCGGACGGAATTCAAGGTCCAACGGTTTGTATTTTATAATAATCTTTGGCATTTTTGTTGAGAGTTACGGGCGACATAACCTCAATTTGGTTTTTGAATTTGTTATGTACAGGATGGATTGTAAGTTGGGACCCTTGATAACCGTTGCGGCCATTATAGCTCTAGTTTATTGCAAATTGAACACTTATAATGCAAATTAAAACATTATTAAAGTGACTTGTCATTTTTGTGAAGTTACAAGTGAAAGTAGTACTTGTGTTACTGTATGTATATCACACTTGCTGACTTGGTCGTTAGTTTAAGCAGGAGAAAGAGACTTTCGCACGCCCCCCCCCTCATTAAAAGTTTTACAATTCAAAAGAACAATGAGTCACAATTTTAAAAACATTGTTGTGATTGTTCTTTGTGTGCCTTCAGAGAAGTAACAATTAAATTTTGTGATAATGGGTGAATTTTAAAATTTATGTTTAGCCTCAGATGTATTGAATTAGGTGCTGTAGCCGTTAAAATATCATTTGTGACTTCAAAGGTTATGCTAGAATTCATATAAAAAGTTTAAATTTTTTAAATTAAGGTTTCATAAAGAACGAATTTGGATTAAGCTCGTAATTAATGCAAACATGTGTTGCCAATTACACGATTTCGATATTAACATCCTTTTAATTGTTGAGATATGTATAATTTGACCCATTAGTAGATAATGATAGATAAATTTGAATATTCTACTAAGATTAGTGGGCATTAAACAGTAATTATGATAAATGTTTGTGCTAGACAAAATATCATGTAATTAATGAGAGGCGGTTTCAGAATTTTTGTTGCAGTTTTTACACAAATTATTTATATAAATTATCACCTTGGAGATGCGTTTATCAGAAAATGATGTCTGGCTGGTCAATGTAGTTCAATTATTTTTTTTTTTTTTTTTTTTAATTGATTATAACCAGCTCGATACACAGAGTACCATACATGGTTGTCTTGTCAAGTTAAAAAAAAATGGATTACAATGGCGGATATACATATTTAGAATAAGAGCAGCACAACAGCCCCCTTTGTAACTATTTTAATTTACATGGAGTATACTAAATTACTAGCAGATACAATATAGTGATATAATAAGTTTAATTAGGTTAAGTGATTAGGTATGTATTAGTCATTTTCACTGTCACTAAGGTCTTGTGGTAGTTTGCGTTTTAATCTAGTATGTATGTCTTTTTTACCTATTGAATAAAGTTCGGAGCTGGCGCACTTGTTAACATTAGTGAAGAACTTTTTATTAATAGTTTTAAGATGATTATTTATAGTAGGTATGCGTAGTTCTTGATGAATCGTATTATTTCTTACGAACCAGGGAGCATTGACAATTATCCTTAGAATTTTGTTCTGTAGCACCTGTAGTTTTTTAAGATGTGTTTTTGAGGCTGCGACCCAGACTGGAGAACCGTACGTTATTATCGGTCTTAAAATGGATTTATAAATTAGCACTGCACATGATGTTTTTAATGGAGATTTGCGATTTATGATGGTATATAACATAGCTAATCGAGTGTAGCACTCATTAAGTTTTTTATTGATATGAAAACCGTAAGTTAATCGGCGGTCAAGATAAACTCCGAGATATTTAACAGCACTGTCTGGCGGATTCCAATCTACGTCAATATTATTGATTTTTACTTTCGGGGGGATGTGCGGACGCCGTAAGGTAAATATTTTGGTTTCACTTTTACTTTCATTTATTTTGATGCACCACTTATTAAACCATTCCATTAGTGTGTTGACTGAGGTTTGCAATTGTGATACTGCTTCGTTGATGCTGTCCTGTTGTGTTAATAAGCACGTGTCATCTGCGTACATGGCAACCACGATGTTATCTGGTTCAGGGATATCATGTACGAAGACGTTAAATAGTATCGGCCCTAATATGGATCCTTGCGGTACTCCTGCTCTTATTCTTTTGACATCTGAAAGGTGATTGTTTATTCGCACTGAGAATGTTCGATCAGTTAAGAATGATGTGATAATTCTTATCAGATAATCCGGTGTTCTTAATTGCAGAAGTTTATAGATCAGGCCATTTGTCCATACTTTATCAAATGCCTGAGACACGTCAAGGAAGGCAGCTACTGTATGCTTTTTTGCTTCGAAGCCTTGTTCAATAGTTTGCGTTAATCTTACGAGTTGGTGGTTAGTAGAGTATCCAGATCTGAAGCCAAATTGAAGTTTTGGAATTGCATTTTTACTTTCTAAGAAGGTGTCCAGGCGTGAATATATAATTTTTTCCAGTAATTTGGAGAGGGTTGGTAGAAGAGAAATTGGCCTGTAACTAGTTGTTTCGTGAGGATTTTTCCCTGGTTTTGGGAATAACAAAATGTGAGCATGTTTCCAGGTATTGGGGAAATAACCTAGTCTTAGACAACCATTGAAGAGAGATGCCAGGAAGGCTAAGGCTTTCTTTGTAAGGTGTTTTAAGATAATATTTGGAACTAGGTCATGCCCGGGAGATTTCTTTACGGGTAATTTGCAAATTCGTCTTGCTATTTCTCGAGGCGAGCATGGTTTTATTATTCCTACGTTTCTTGGCAAATGTTCGTTAACATAGTTATCAATTTCTTCGCCGAATTCTCTGTTGATGTTGTGTGTTAGGGTAAATACCTGTTCCAGATGTTTCGCAAATACAGACATTTTTCCTTGTCTGAGTTGTATGTTATATTGTTTTCTTTGATGGAGTAAGGTTTAGGTGATTGCTTTAGAATTCTTTTCGTGGTTCTCCACATTGTTGGATCACCAGGTTGTAATTCTGTTATGTAGTCTTTATAACAGTTTATTCTATATTGGTCTAGCTCAAATTTGACTTGACGTATAAGCCTATTTAGATTGGTTCTGATGTTTGGGTCTCTGGTTCTTTGCCACTGTCTCCGTAGTGCTTGTTTTTCTTTTATAAGGTTCGTAATGAATACTGGTATTGCTTCAATTTGCTTGTATCTGTTATTATATGGTCTGGTTTTCGTTGCATTGTCAATTGTGTATTTTATGGTTTCTAGAAAGTGATCTATTAAATTGTCTATGTCTTCGGTAGTAGTTGTATGTGCAGAACATTTGAGTTTGGTATCCAAAGTTTCTAGTTCAATTATTATAGTAAACAGACAAGTTGGTTAAGGTTACGAATGGCAATGTGACGAGTGCAGAGTGGGTCAGATACATAGGGTGTTTCAGAGCGAGTAGTATATCGTAGGGATCTCGAAAACTGAGAGATGTACTGCAGTTAAGAGGCAGAAACACAATACACATTTATGAGGTCAATTTATAGATGCTTTTGTTTACAAAAAATGCACAGTCTATTTGTTGTAATCGAAAAACCGAAATTAGTCGATTTTTGGTACTGTCTTACTATTTCATATAATTTAAATTTTTATAACTAGTTTGCAGGAAATTCTATGCTGTACATAATAAAACCTACTTTATAATTTTTCCTTCATCTCTTGCCAATGTAATAGGTCCTGTCGGTCCCTTCCCGTTCCCAGAAGATTTCTCCAATTGAGTTCGGTTCATCCACTCTCCTTTTATATTCCTGTTTTTCATTGCAGTTTGTGTTCCTTAGTACCCGTTCTTTCTTGGCCTTTCTCACCTTTTGCTTCCTGGTGGATTCTGTTCTATTACCATTTTGCATATTCTTTCCTCGTCCATTCTTTGCACATGCTTCAACTATTGCGTTACATCACTTCCATTATCGTATTACAATTTCACATTCTATCGATTCTTGATACCCCTGCAGCTCTTCTTAAATAGACCATTTGTAATACACTCAACTTATTTTTGTTTTATTCGGTCAGTTGTCGTACCTCAGTTCCATGTAGTACTACACTTTTGACCATTGTGTTGTATGTCTGGATTTTTGTATTTCTTATTATATCTTTGTCTCACAGTATGTTATTAATTGCTCCAATTACTTTTTTACTCTTCAATTCATTCATTTATTTTGCTTTCATTCTTTTTTCTATCCTTGCTCCTAAATAAAGATGTGCAACCTTCACATTTGCCGTTAATCTCTCCAGTGTCCAGTTCTAATCCTTCTTCTGTGTACAAATATTTTGTCTTGTCCATGTTAAATGTTAATCCTCATTGTTCACATTCTGCTCGTTGTTTCCTTTTTTTATATTCATTCTATTTTCATAATTTTAGATATACGTCACCAACTTACATTTTTTAAAATGACACTAGGTCTATCAATATGTATTTATCATAATTTGAAAGCTCTTCCATCTCTTCAATAATATATGGGTTTACAAATGTATTGTAACAAACTTGACATGACAATTTTTCTTTGTATTTTCAATTAAATATATTTTAAATTTTGCATATATGTATTTGTAGTAATTATAACAACCAAGTGTTTGATTATTCTGATTGAAATTGAAAGTAATAAATATTTACGTGACCAGACACAGTGCGTTTACTTCTTAGTAAAATTATTACAATGGTGTACAACGGAACCTTGCTAATTCGAACCTCTATAATTCAAAATTTTTTATTACTCGAACTAGAGGCTAATTCCCAACAAAATGCCTATTCCAAAGTTCATATTTTTATGTCGGTAACTCGAATTTCAATAAATCAAATATTTTGATAATTCCTTAAACTAGGTTTGCTATTAGTAAATATTTCTGTAATTCGAAGTTAAATTTCTCAGTAAAAATTGCTTTATGGCAGTCTTCCGCTCAATAACCACTTAAACTTTCGGCGTCGGCTTGTCAATTACACTTAAGTGGTATAGTATAGCATTCATTGTAGACATTGCATATTTTCCGTTCTTGCAATATAAGACAGATTAAAATATGTACAGTGAAAGCTGCCGTAAGCAGACACTCACGCTCCTCACTTTTTTGTCCGGCTAAGGGAAAAAGCTTTAAATATAAGAATTTTAATTTCAATTTGTTTATTTTTCTATATTTGGAATACACACGTAAATTTATTGTAAGCAATTATTTAGCACATGGCAAAAATATACACAGTATAACAATTAAAAAACTTGTAAATGTAAATATGAAATACGAAAATACGTAAACAATTAAATTAATACACTGAGTACTTATACAGTGTAAATATAGATATAAAATTGAGTAAAATTGCAGCTCCAGATCTAGTTGATGAAGCCACTGGATCGCCACTGATGTGGCTTCAAGAAAGTCGTGGGTGGTGCCAGAGAAAAGTTCTCTTTGGGCATCTAAAGGCGATGTGCTGTGTAGTTTGGTCGGCAGCACCGCAGTCGCACTCAGAGCTCTCGCGTATGCCCCATTTGTGTAGTGCTGCATCACATCTGCCGTAACCTGTCCATGAAGTTATCTCTTGCGAACTGCCAATAAGTTTGAAAGCCTCATCATAAGAATTTATTAAATCAGAATCATCCAGGATCTTCGTCTTCTAATTCACTTTTGCTGTTTTCCTCACCATTATTTTCAAATCCAACATTTAATCTTTGTATGTCAATGTTTTTGTCTTCTGTTTGAATATTTCTCTCCAAGGTAATAGAGTCTTCTAGATTTTGGTCATCCGTAGATTCTAACCTTTTGACACTTTTTTAACAAATCGGAGAGTGCTGATGTTTAGGATCAAATTCGGTTGCTGCGGAATCTTCAGGATCTTCTTTTCCGGGGCCATGTTAATGTACGTAACTCCCGTATTCGTTTGTTCAAAAACAATGACCACAGTAAAACTGGGGATATCTCGATAATCGGTATATTGACCGTAACGATATACAGTTCAACTCGGTTATGGCCGGATCTTTGGGACTGCAGTTATTTGCTCATTATATCCGTTAAACTTAATATCCAGCAAGCTTGCAAACATTATTACATATTTTAATCATATGTTTACTATTCGTAAACGTATATTTTCACACTCAAAAAATCGGTTAATTATTTCCGATATTTGTTATAAGCAATAACAAAAAATGTGGTTAAAAATATGTTAAAATATGTTTATTAGTTTTTAAGTGCATAATTCAGTTTACATACCAAAAGAACAATTAATGAAGTAATAAAACATAAAAATGCTTTTCAACCTACTTACATTGAAAAAAATCGGTAACTTTTGTTCGCTTGTTGTGCTCAAGTCTTTTATATAGTTTTCAACATCAACAAAACTGTTCCATATTTTAGGCAACCCATTCTGACCTTGTAAAAAATTTCGAATAGTATGCAACTGCTTATACACTTCTGATAGAGAAACCACTGTCGGTAACTTACATTCACTTACATTCAGTTTCCTGGTCTTCATCACTAATAACACTAATGACGGATTTATCACACAGATCACTCACTGATTGTTGGATTTTGAAATTATGCTGACGCTATTTTATAATCATTGTCAAGTGTCGACGCGGCTTTGGGATAAGACAATCGTTCCAAGAAATTCTCCCGATTTCACAAACTGAATTCAACTCTACCTTTTTATGAATTTATGCAATTTACTCACAACTTTTGTAGAAACGGTTGCAGATTATTAAAAATACCTGCTTGTAGTTCGTTATAAAAGGTTAAATGATGTTTATTATAATCGAAAGATCGTTATAAACGGGTTCGTTATTTTCAATAAACACTTATATTTGAACTAATGGACCTTGTTTGGGACTTTCATCATAGGTTCGCTATAACGGTGGATCGCTATAAACGGGTACGTTAAATGCACTTTCTACTGTGTTTTAGTTGTTTTTGTTTTTGTTCGTTAGATCTCAAATCTTTGACATTAGAATATTTTATAAAAGAAAATATGTATTTCGTCACTGTAATATTTTAATTGAAAGGACCGCACTAACAGTTTCAGCTCCAGAGAAACGTTATCCATTTAGGAATTATAGTCAAACTTCTATATAACGAAGTCGCTAAATTCTGACAAAAAATTCGCAACAGGGAAATTTCGTTATAGAAAAATAAGATTTTTTTTTGAAAATAAATTTAATACAATTTGTTTACATATGTAATACGAGTACATAAATGGACCCACTTCAAAATTGCTTCATCAACATCTTCGTACACACATGTTCTAGCACGTTGTGCTGCAATTCCTACATCGACTACATTCAGAAGTGATTCACGATTTTTTATAATGGTTGATAAACTGCTGGCAGGAATACCGAATTTTGCTGCAATATCTTTTTTTTTAACCTTTATCAACTTCTTGCAACACTTTATTTTTTTTTTTTCTGTAATGCTTAACCACTTTCGCTTCAACATTTTGCGTAAACTGACCGTTTTTAAAACTGAAGTTTAACTGAAGACTTCTATTGAAATTTTCTGCTTCGCAGAAATAATGCCCATTAAGAAAATACGTCAATTAAACATAAAGGGAGTCGTAAACTTGACAAAACCTTTACAATTCTTGGAAAACTTTCTATGGCTGTACGGAAGAACTTATAATAGACAATATTTGAGTACAAAATTCCCAAATCCATTAAGATTTTCATAGATTATATTTTTTTTACGCTAAAAAATTCTTTAAATAGAAATTTAATTTCGCTATTTGAAAACAATTTTACGTGTGTTTTTGGTTAAAGGTGCAGCGTGTAGCGCAAAATTTCGTTATATAGAGAAATTCGCTATATAGACGTTCGTAATATGGGAGTTTGACTGTATTGAAATTGCGCTAGTAAAAATTTTTGTGTATGTGTATGAGGAATGTAAATTGAACGAACCGTCCTAGAAAATTTCCACACACTTCTCACTTATTTAAATTACATCCTTAATAGACCTTTTTAGATAATGTTGGTATTAGCTTGATTCCTACATTGTTGTTAATTTTGGGATGAGGCTATCAACTTGAACGGATTCAGGCTGGCCTAAAGGTTAATATTTTCAGAATAACAGCTAGATATAATAAAAATTTTTATTGCATATTGTTTCCGGGAAGAGTTGCCGCTAGAAACGGGAAAAAGCAATACAGTAAAAAATTCAAATCCGAATATTTACTTGCTATATTCAGAATCGCTTGCACTAAGCTTACCGTTAAGTGAGTTAAATTGTATATGTGATAACGATGATTTCAATAATCCATCCCAATATCCTTTTAAAAACAATTAAAAACCACAATTTTTGTTATGGCAGGTGGTATTTACAAAAGAAATAGAACCGTTTAGCGTGCTCAAGCCAAAGGTGGAACGTCTGAACCTGCAGGATCGCAAGTACGGCCTGTTCTTCACCTCCACTTCGATTCAGCGACGGTACTACCGACTTCTGGAGCACGAATGCATAATCTGCAAGAGAAACGGATACAGTGGTCCTTTCAGAACATTCCAGCAGCTCAAGGATCACATGCGACGCCAGCACGAGCTGTTCTATTGCGATCTTTGTGTTGGCAACCTGAAGATATTTACCTTTGAACGTAGCTTCTATACCAGAAGTGAACTGGCCACCCATCGCAGGAAAGGAGACCCCGACAACACATCCCACAGGTTGGTTACCTAAGCTTTTGTTCAATTTATATACAGGGTGTCCCATCTAAAACAGTCCGCTCTGACTAACTTTTAATTATTTATTTTTAACTCGCTGCATATGGTGTGAGCTAGCAGGTTGTATAACCGCCAGAGGATCAAAGTTTTGTTTTGTAAATGTAAAATAGTTTGAAGGAGGACATCTTTCACCATGTAAGTTATCTACCCTACTACATCCCTTCTAGAACTACCACCATTAACCCCAAAATTATAAATGACATTTGAAAGTTTTTTTTGCCCTTTATACAACAGACAAATTTTGCGCAATTCTGTTGATTCGTTTTTGAGAAATGGCATATTAAAGTTTCCGACACGTAAGGGAAATGTTGCATTTGCCTATTGTATAAAGGATAAAAAACCTTTCTAATGAATTTGACACCCCTTGTCATTTGAAATTTTAGAGTTGTTAATGGGGACTAGGGGGATGAAGCAGTCTCACATATTTTTTCAAATTGGATCATTTAAAAAGTTATTCAGGATGGACTGTTTTAGTTGGGACACCCTGTATATATTATAAGCGAAGTTCAAAATTAGAAAAATAATAGAAGCAGTCGATTTTAGATTTGATTTTGGCCTTAACTGTCTTATTTGAGTTTTTTTAAATTTCTCCTAGCAGTCGCCATACGGACAACCTTCTCTTAAACTAGTTGTTTTTGTCATCAGGGGACATCCACTATGTGAGTTTTGTGAGACCCGTTTTATGGACAACGATGAACTGTTTCGGCACTTACGGCGCGACCATCTTTTCTGCCACTTTTGTGACGTCGACGGCAAACACCAATATTACAGTTCTTATGGAGACCTTCGTAGGCATTATCTAGAGGAGCATTATCTGTGTGAAGAGGGCGATTGCAAGTATGAGAGGTTTACGTCTGTATTTAGGAGTGATATTGATCTTAAAGGTAATTATGATGAGTAACCAAAAACAGTCACTTATACTTTGCCGGATTTTATTGAAAGAATGTGCGTTTTAGTTTAAATTAGCATAAATGTTAACGTAAGCATCATTGTTATACGAGTTGAGGTTAGGTTAACCATTTGATCCAGCGAGATAACCTCCCAGAATATTGAATTATCATAAGTCATGTACTGCAATATTGCCATTAGACTAACACACCATTGGAATTATCATATAATTGTATTTCTATCATTTTTAAATTGGATAAAACTATAAAATTTGTGAACGGTTAGTATTCGCATCTAAACCACGATACTGATGTTCCTTTTCCTATAGTGATTTCTTAGTTAATCCAGGGGTTACAAAGTATTTAAGAAAGAAGCTATTCGAATTTTAGCAACAACATCAATACAAGTTGATAATGCTAGGATATGCCCTCAAGCTCTGACAATGCTAAATGCATAAATACAAAATCATAATGTTTCTTTTTCTTCGTTTATCATCTAAATCCTTATATCCTAGTTGTGCCATTGAAGGAAGTATCTATAAAGAATTGATAGAGTAGAATTTCCTTAAAGAAAGGTGTTTATTTTAAATGTTAATGTAAAATTGTCTTAAATCTATTACATTATTTCATTTAGATTAAAATTATACCAATTTTGCTAAGTTGGCAACTGTAGTGATGACATGGTCACTTGAGAGAAAGCAAACACAAACTGGACAGAAGGAAATACAAAACGGTCGCGCAAAGAATGAAAATTGAAATATTGTAGCAGACTAAGAGAAAATCTGTTATCAAGAATTGTGTGTTTGAATTCTTTGCTAAAACCGTTTTCTGAGCAAACAGTATATAAGTGAAAATACTGAAATGGCAATTATTACAGTAAAGACGTATTTTTTTTTAATATTTAATCTAACATATTTTCAACATGTTTATTTGGAACTTCGAAAGGTTAATCTAGACAAAAATATAGTCCACAATTAAAAGGGTGTAAAGGTCCTAATTTTGCATTTTTATTATGTTTAGCAACAATTTAATAATATCTTAGCTTTGGTCAATTAATATTGCACTTGAATTTTCTACACAAGTGGTTACTGTATTGAAAAAGGAAAGTACAGATAGCTACTTTCAAGAACTTCAAAATTGTATGTGTTCTAGTAATGGAAAAATAATAATTAGATGCCAAGTAGAGTAAACAGGTAAAAAACTTTTCTTGTTAGGTCGACATTGATACAAATTTGTATGGAGGCTCATTGCCACAAGTAAAAAAATGTTGGTGTGTGCAGGGGTGGATGGGGAACCGTAAACCGGCCCGGGAAATAGGAGTTGATCGGCCCAAATTGCCCCAAATCCACAAAGGCAAAGCAATAACAACGCTAATACAGAAATTATTTATTAAAACGCATTACACATTATCTTTATGTTAGATTTCTATGTACATATTATTCATGTAATAATTGCACATGATATCTACATCAACGAAAATCTTAGAACATGGTAGCAAAAAAATGCAAAATTTAGAATAATAATGATTTTTTTAAAAATGGCGTTGCTTGTGCTAAACTGTTTATTACGACTTCATTGTCTATTTTACACAAATATTTTCTTTCAATGTTCATCAACATAAATGATTCTAAGTGGCTGTCTGACAACCTATTTCGGAGTTTATTCTTAATATATTTTAAAACTGAAAATGAACGTTCGCATTCTACTTGAGAAATAAGTAATGGTAGGCTGTAGCAAGTACAGGATATGCCTCCTGATATAAATTGTACCGTATAATAAGTTTATAACAGCAAACTACCCAATTTTTGCAGGTCTTGCAAAGAGTTTCAGTCAGTTCAGTTTCAAGGTCTTTATCGTCATCGTTGTTATGAGATAAAGATAAATAACACTCGTCCAAAGTTTTCTTTAGACCTTCCCAGTTGTTTGCGTAGCTAGTGATTTCTTCCCTTAATCTTTTTGAACTAGCTATAGCTAATTCATTAAATGATAATATTCGTTGTGAAAGATTCTGCAAGCTATGATTAGGTATTCCTTTATTCCTAACTTCGTCGAAATTTCTTGGGTCCAGAAAGGCGAAATCTGCACATAAATCAGTGTTCTTTGAAAACCTTTTATGAACTGACTCAACAACCTGATCCAATAAATAAATGAAACACCTTGTCTGCCCTACGAAATATATATTTCACAAATTAAATAAATGGTAAATGGTTAGTGCTTTCGCGGTAAAAAACCTCCTGCATCTTCAGACCCCAATTAAATATCATCTTTAGATTGATCTTGATTTATCAAGAAAGAACACATCTGTAAAGGTAGTTGAAGGCAAAACTTAATACATACCTCTTCAAAAATTAACTGAACAAAAAATGCGCCATCAACGGCACATCAAAATTTAAATTATATCTAAATCAAGTACTCATTTTTATATTTAAAATGCAAGAAACTTTTGGCCAGCCGACCAAAAGCTAACAGAACCATTAAAGGAGTAAAAACAATCCAAAATTAAGCAACTACATCCAACCACTTTTAAACACAAAATGGACGAATGAAGATAACAATTCTACGCAGTTGTCAATGTCTTGATTTAGATGATATTTAATTTGGGTCTGAAGATGCAGGAGGTTTTTTTACTGCGAAAGCGCTAACCATTTACATTTATTTAATTTGAGAAATATATATTTAGTGGGGCAGAGAAGGTGTTTCATTTATTTACTGAAATTCCCCATTATGAGTTTGGACATCAATCTGATGAGAGCTGATCCAATAAAATATTGTAGGTCCCAATTCTAAATCGGTCAAGAGCCTGAACCGCTTTTTCGTCTTTTGTGCTTTCGCCAGGCATTCGTTTCACTAATCTATTTCTTTGTTCAGGTTAAGATTTTTCAATAACTAAACAATTGTTTTCTATTTCTAGGTATTCATTTGCCCAAGCAATAAAATTGTCTGCGGTTTTTCTTAAACTCTCAAAGTCCCTTTGAATATTTTCTAATTGTGTTAAGGCTGATTTCACTAGCTCATTACATTTTAATAAGTCAATCCACTTAGTTTGGAAATACCGGGATAATGGTCCAGTAATTTGAAAAATGCGTAAAAATATGTGTGCAATTTGAATATTTTCATACTTCAGAAGGCCGCTTTTGAAATTATAGGCCTTTCCCCTTAACATCGGCGTTTATATTTGGGCTACTTTCGATAGTCTGCAACGCTTCTAAAACTTTGATGTATATGCAAGACCCTGGGTTTCCGTAATGTCCGAATATCTTGTTTAAGGCAGTTTCTTTTGCCCACCAACGTGTTTCACCAATCATTTGTAATTTGCTTGATCCAGCATTTTTTTTTCTTTTTTTTTCTTTACTTTTCTGCATCGCCTTTACGTTTTAAATTTCTATCCATTCTTTTAAGAGGCCACGCGCCGCTACAATAATAACTAAATCCTTAAATCCACATAGTGTAGTCCACAATCCACAACCACAAGCGTTGAATTAATCAACCCGTAAGTCGTCGTCCTACTCGTACAACTCCTAAGCATACTACTAATCAAACTAACGACTTGATCACGATCATGCGACGGACGGCCCGAAACGTAGGCAGTGTTACCACAGCGCGCAACGGTATTTTAAATTTTACTAAAATTTATCGAAAAATGTACTTATTAGAATTAGCTATTCGTGTGCGCCGTGCGCTGTTATATATTTTTTGTTTATAAATTCATAAGACTAAATCGTACTGCTACCAACATCGGCCTGTGACCGGCCCATATATGGAAGGCCCACCGGGAATTTTTCCATTTCCCCACATGGCCCATCCACCCCTGGTCAGAACTGTCAGAACATCGCTTCCAGTAACTCTTCGTCGTCACTACTTGATGAGTCACTTTCCCATGCCAAACCACTAATAAATCTATCCTTCTCGAAGATTTATTTCAAACCCCTAGACCACACAAAAATACAAAAACCTGCAAACGTCGCTTCACGGCCGGTCGCGCTCGCTGTCACAGTCGAATAAAAGTGAGGTTACCTGTACTCATCGTTGCATTTTATACATAATTATATCAAGCCGTCATTATTATTGATGTAAAGTAACAAATTCTAAACAGCTATCATTTATAACACGTCAAACGAATCTGGTATTGTACTTTTTAATGTAATATTCCTGTAACATCTCTTTCAGAGGTGATTTACTCTGCATAATTTATAATTCCCGCGCTGTGGCAGCTACATCTTCGAAACTTTAATTTACTAACAAAGAACAAGACGAATTTGATTGGTTACAATCTGAATCGCCAGTGTTGCCAAGCTGAAACAACGTGGGTTTTTTCAACTATCACCTAGAAACGCTTTATAAAACCACTACACGCTCAACCGAAGGTTGACGATCCAACCGTCGCGACGGTTGGTCAACGGAGACTTTTATAAAACCGGCCCTTAGACAATCAAGTACAGTTTCACACCTACCAATATCCGAACGAGAAACCCCTGTCAGTGGTGATAAAGAATGTACCGCTATCACTAACAGAGACCGAAATCAAAGACGACCTGCTAGCAAAGAATCTTTCCATAGTAAGCGTAACACGACTACTAAACAAAGACAGACGCCCGATTCCAGTCTGTGCAGTCATCCTAATAGCAAACGAAAACGCCAAAGAATTATACAACATCAGGACCATCTCCCACTCAATAGTCTCAGTTGAAGCCAGAAGACGAACCAACAATATCCCGCAATGCCACAAGTGCCAGAGCTACGGCCACACCAAGAACTATTGCGCCGCTAAAACTCGCTGTGTTAAATGCCAATAGGGCCACCCGCAACAAAAAAACCCAAAGATCCCCCAAAATGCGTCAACTGCGGGGTGACCATCCGGCGAGCTACAGAGGATGTCCCCATGACTTGGAACTCCAAAGACAGCGCATGCCAATGAGAAACCCCAGGTTAGTGCATCGGCAAACCACCTATTCAAACACAGCGAAGAGTATCCCCTACACAATCAAACCAATTTCAGGCCAACCAAAGTAACGACCCAACCCCACAACTCTTTCCCTCCTCCCAACTAGATGCAATCTTGCAATTTATCAAAGACCTCTTAATCCCACTACTGCCTCAAATAAAATCATTTCTATTGGCACATATACTCCCCAATATCATTAATGGATAACTCAACCAATGCAATTCAAAAGCTAACAATTCTAAATTGGAATTCCAGCAGAATTAAATCCCAAAAAGTACTCTTCACATTATTTTTAGCTAGATACAACGTTGACATTGCTGATATAACTGAAACTCACCTATCGGAAGGTGAATCATTCAAAATAAGTGGTTACCAAATTTTCCGTAATGGCAGAATAGCTGCAACTGCCTGGGGAGGAGTAGCAATCATTATTAAGAAACAACTACAACACAGTAGGTACACCCAGTGGCGGCTTGTACTAAAGGGCACAAGGGCACGTGCCCACCCAACCACCAAGATAAACACAGAAAGAAATTTGCATGTAATTCAGTGCATTATTTTAATTTCATTATTTTAACGATGGTATCAAATTTTCCTTCCTCACCACAAGCGCGGCTGACAGCCTCAAAACTATTTTCCGGGGAACGGTCTGATTTGTACCTATTTAGAGGATGATTCGGTTGCCTATCGGTTATCTTTGCTATACGCGATATACCAGGCGAATGGGGCACCGAGCGTTTTGTTCCCCATTTAAAGTCAACGTTTGAATTTCGAGCGCAATGTTTTGTGTTTTCGCGCAATCGCGCATGTGAATTCAAAGACGAAAGTGGCGTTTTTTCAATGATGGAAGTTAACTGTGAGCAAAATCTTTTAAAAAACCCGCTATCATTTGAGGAAAAACTTTTAATTAAGAAGAAAGGAAGGCCTATTCCTGATCTTCAGATAAACTGCAGTTCGACAAGTAAAACCCGAACGTACAATAGAATATTCAACAAGTATATCTATGAAAAATACGATTGGATGTGCGGATGTTCAGTAACAAATAAACTGTTTTGTTTTAAGTGCTTAAATTTTAAGAAAGAGCTTAGTGAGTAGAATAAACAAGGGGTGAATGATTTAAAACATATTGCAGAGAGGGCAAAGAAACACAAATCTTCCGTTTCTCACATGAATGCGTGCATGGATTTTAGTGTTTTAGGCAAAGTGGACATCCGTGAACAATTAGAGGGTGCTTATTTGCGACATAAAATTAAGTACAACGAAGACGTGGAAAAAAATCGTCAAATTTTGCGCCGGTTATTTATGTGTATTAAATTTTGCGGCGCCTTTGAACTGGCGTTGCGAGGTCACGATGAGACATTAAGGTCAGAAAATCCAGGAATTTATGTAGGGTTAATCAACTTTGCTGCCGAATTAGACGCTGTGCTTGCAATACATATGAAAGGTTCACAAGTGTTTAAAGGCGTCCCAAAAACTATTCAGAACGAATTGCTAGATGCAATGTTGCAAATTTACAAGCAGGAAATATTAAAAGAAATTAAATCTGCAAATTTCATTGCTTTGGGGGCCGATGAAACTACTCATAGACGTCTTTTCCAGCATGAAAAATAGGAGAATGGATTTTATATACAAAAAATAGGTAAGTTTTTTCTTGCGCCCACCCTCTTTCTTAACTCACGAGCCGCCACTGAAAATGATGCCACATTTCCACTGAGTATATGGACGTGCATGTCAAATTCAATTCTAATTTTTATGCCACTCATCCCTACATATTCCAGTTTGTAGAAATTTTAAGGAATTTTCAAACAGAAACTTAAAATGTTTATCATATAAATATTTGCCAGTTTTTAAATAGATGTAATTGTTGTAAATTTAATGTATATTTCAAAATAAATGTATTTGAAAACCAAATTGCTGCTTTAACAATTATTAAGCACGACTTGTACATGTACTTTGCGATACAGTAAATCGATTTAACATTTACTAAAAGATTCTTATCTGTATAATATTCTCCTAAAATCTTTTAATCCCTTAGTCGAACTGAGCGATTCGATTAGGGGGCTACCTGGTTTGGTGGTCGAACTGGCATAAGCCGGTCCGATAAGGCTCCTCTCTGTGCTATCCAAATTCTTCAGAAGCGTTTTACACAAGCGCCTTCACACATCACTGAGCGAACACACCATACTAGCATCAATACAATTTGGATTTCGAGAAAGACACTCAGCCATACAACAGCTGCAAAGAATCGCCGAAATTATTGAGCGAGGATTTGAAAACAAGCAATATACAGTTGCGACATTTCTAGATATCACTAAAGCCTTCGACAAGGTCTGGGCCGAAGGCCTGAAGTACAAATTATTACATATCTCAATACCTAAAAGCAGCCATCTTTTCGTTTCTAGAAAACAGAACTTTTGCAATACGGATCAACAACGCCAAGCACATGCATGTGGGGGTACCCCAAGGCAGTGTCGTAGGGCCAACGCTGTTCAACATATATATCCACGACATACCAATCCCACGCCTTCGCAAAATAGCACTTTTCGCCGACGACAGCCATTTTAACACAGCACGAAGATCTCCAAATGCAATTGATAATTTGAAAACGGCAGCTAACACCCTGGAAAACTGGCTCAACAAGTGCACAACCAAAATATTTGCCCTCAAGCGCATTAGAGATCATCAAACCGTAGACATCCATGGCTCGCCGATCCCATGAAGCTGTAAAATACCTAGGAGCCCACCTAGAAACGCGACTAACTTGGAGCCACCGCCTAAACAACAAACTTACTCAAGGATACAATAGACTACAGCAGCTGTAGAATATTCGCAGGCACCTCCGAAGGAAGTTACCACAAGACTTAATAGAAACCTCAGACGACAACAGAGAGGACCGCAGTAGAGTAATGGCCGCAGCGCTTGGCTTCGGAGTTATTCTACCAAAGTCGCTCAGGTTCGAATCCTGAGCACTGCACTTTTCCAGGGTGTTTGTGGTGTCTGGGGCATGGGGTTTTTCAAGGGTGGGGCATGTTAGACCTGTGAATAGCACGAAATGTGCTGAGCCGGGGTAAGCTGGGTGGGATGGGAATCTTGGAGTTGCCTTTGGCAACCCCAGGATTCATTAAAAAAAAAAAAGACGTCAACAGTGAGTGAGTGAGTGAAGTGTATGACATAGTTTGGAGGACACACGTTCCTTCTATGATATCTTTCAATGAAAACAAGTGCAATGTAAGAACCAAACCACGTACGTACAACATTATACAGTGTTGAGCTGGTCATAAGAATAAAAAAAATACTATGAAAGTCGAAGGAATGCTTGTATTGGTATTCAAGAAACTTGTAATATTTTAATAAATGTTTTTTTTAATTGGAAATTTGGAAAAATATTTGAATTGAAAGTGTCAAAGTTATTTACTTATTTACTTTATTTATTTTTTAATTTGTTTATTAATTCCGTTTTAATTTATCTCTCTTCTCATTTTTTATTTAGTTCTTGTTTATATTTATTAGTATTTTTATGAGTTTATGAAATTTCTTTATTTTATTAATTACTTCTGACTTTCTATTTATTTTTTGTTTATGAAAGGAATCTGCAACAATCAAATAATAAATAGTTCTCTGTGCGGGGTTATTAACTTTAATCTCCTGGAATATTTAATTGGAAATGGCTGAAAACTGTTTTTCATACAATTTTCTATTATTATTTTGTTTATTTATAATTTAATTTCTATAGACTTTTTATTTTATATTCACTTTTAGTTCCTCTTTCTATTAGTTTGTTAATGTATTACTTTTCTGCTCATTTATTTTCGAGTTATTTTAACACTAACAATTGTGGAAGAAGTATTTGCATTGGTATGCAAAAATTTGTAACAATCAAACATCGATTAGTTCGTTGTACAGGATAATCAAGTGTAACCTCCAGGATTTTTGAATAGGAAATGTCTGGAAACTTGCAGTATCATGCGATTTTCATAAAGCTCACACTTACGACTGTAAAAAGTAGTTGCAGTAATTACCTGTAAATGTTCTGGTTTTGTTGTGGAGCATTAGTCGTTTTTATGCTTTCCTTGAGCCTGATCCAAAAGTATCCTCCTTGCTCTGTTCGTTTATAATCCAACATATAATAGCACCTTAGTTCAGGTGGAAGTTTGCATTGGATATACAAACAAGGTATGATTTTTCGCCGTCCTTGATCTGCAAAAACCAAAAAGTAACCACGTATCCTCACTCAATCATTCACATTCCATATTACCTATTCCCAAAGACTGAGCAAAACTACAGAAGAACTTATTGGAAGAGCTTTTCAGGAAAGCTGGGGATATGATCGCAACCAGTCGGTTGCATCTCTCTGAAATGAGCCTAATTACACTATCATGCTCAAAAACTCCAGCCACGAGATCACGATCTTTCACACACAGTTTTAATTTAAACTGAGTTTCGAGTTTGTCGATTACTTCCGTTGCAAAAGCAATATCTTCATCGGCAAATAACACAAAAGCATCGTAATGCTGCGGAGCTAAACCTTGTTCTGTTCTTTCAACATCATCGCGTGTTAAAATGTAATTATCGGTGTCAAAATCCATCGCAACTGGTACACACGATTTGGAATTCTGTTCATACACTTTTATATCCTCCTCTAGAATTGAAAGTACTGTTACAAAATGCCCTAATATTATTTATATTTGAATCTGACCTAGTAAAGGTGTGGCATCATCTATAATATCATAACGGTCTATTTGCTCTAAATACATTAAAAGCTTCTTAATTGTAGCACCTTCTTTATCATACTGATACCATATACTGAATATTCTGTTTGTTGCGTCGGCACCACATTGCAAATGAGGCATATTCTCACCTCCGATACCAACCAACTGAGCCAATCCATGCCAGTCTCTAAAAGGATTCAAACTGTTATTTTATGTGAAATAGCTAAAATATACACTACTAACCTTGGCAAGCCTGAATCGGATAAAAAAATCTTTGGAGGGTTTAGTAAAGCTGAAATTAAATTTTTTGTGTGCTGCCGTACGGCGTAGATGGAGACATTAAAACGATCCAACTCTGGGTCCTCATCAGGTGGTTTTACTTCGTTGTTTACGACTGTCAAGTCCGCCATTGTAAGAAAGCGACTCTACAATGCCAGCTAATAAAGGATAAATTAGCAAGGAGAGGGTTTTCAATAATAACATAACCTCCAAATATTTTTTGCAATATGTTTACCTTAATTCGTTCGTAAATTATAGCTGCGACTTACTGTGTTCGTGCAAAACCAGTTTACTGACAAAAAGTGAAGCTTAAACCAAATACAACACTACGACGCAATTTATTCGACGTTTTAACATATATCTAATATTAAATATTAGATATATGCGTTTTAAGCGAAATTTTTGACATTTCAATTGGATTCGTAAAGATAAATAATTTTGGCTACTTGGATATTTCACAATGCCAAAACAAAAATTTGAAATGTAACCAAGCGCTTCTTCGCCAGAGTTCCGCAACATGTTCTTAAGAACTAGTTTTCAGATGCCTATTGTGTGGGTGACCAGATCGGTACAACTAAAAATCAGGACGATTTTTTCGGTTACATTTATTTTCTAATATTTACAAAATAGGTCACAATCTCATCAAATATTTATCTTATCAAGTTTTCTACAAATCTTTAGCATATTCGTCATTGAAACTTGAAAGTATATTTCCTCTTAGGCATGTTGTCCACAATTTAGGGCTGTAATACTAATTTTAAATATAATTTTAAATATTGTTAATTAAGATCTACACAAGCTGCACACTGGACGGACTTGCAGTGCACATGACACTACACGCACTCGTGAGTAGTAGTGACCAAACACGATCGGATCTGATCATTGATTTTTGTATCCAAATTCGATCGAAGTATTTGACGTATTATGTGGAGATAGAAACACACAAGAAGCAACAAAAAAATATAATTTCCCCAACGACTTTTAAAGCGATATCAACATTTGAAGACAAATAATCTATATTCGATAACTAAATATTATTAGTATTTGAAAATCGGGGCACACAATAGCCCCGAAAATACATCTTGGGGATACTGGGACATCGAACAGAAAATAGGGACAAATCCCAAAAAATCGGGACGTCTGGTCACCCTCTAGTATGACATGATGTTGACAGCCTAGAATTAGAAATACAAACGTGGCATTTACTGTCGGTGTCTTTGATGTTTCAATGACACGTTGCTACAGGGCACGACGCCTCGCGTCATTAAATATTTCTGTTTATGGAAGATTGGAAGTGTGGAAACGTACTCAAATGTAATATATTTCAAAGATATTTGTAGAACAAGGATTTACACGGTACTTGTAACTTGGCTCAAAGCACCGTTCGCATTCAGGTAAATTTTCATATTGCGAAGAGGCTAGGGGTTACGTAGGGATTGTGACTCAAGCAAGAAGCTTAAATGCTTTGTTTTTAATTCATTCTTTAAGATTGCCCTGTTTTTTTATGTTAAATCTAATATGCATCTAGTACTATGTATCAAAATTAGCTTCCTTAAACAGCTTGCATGAGTAATAACTTATTTTTCAGAGATTAGATCAGATCGTTGTCTTATAGTTTGCCTTATTGACATAATTTTTAAACTTAAGAGGTAAATATCACAACGCAGTTGTTGATTAACTTCGGCACGAAGTAGATATTTATTTATGCTTTATTTAAAAATGTGGACACCGTGGATGTTAGTGAACATTTATTATATCAAAATCGTATAAAATATAGCGAAGAAAATAGAAATATATGTTACTCAGGCGAAACTTGGTACGACTCCCACGCTATTGTTCAGGAAAGTTAGGACAGAAAATTCTAGTCAGTGTAAAATAGATACGTCAGAAAAATAGTATATATTATGTAACTATAATTCTATGTTGTAACTTTATTATTATTAAAAAGTGTAAATAAATATTTATAGTAAGAAGAAAGAACGTCTGGGATTAAAGTAAATATTCGAAGCGTTTTCTTTCGGCATAAATGCAAGCATAACAACGTCGGACAAGTGAGTTACTGACTCATGCAAGCACGTCAGGGTAATTTCTAATTTCATTTGCATTCGTTCCAACAACAACTGCTGTCGGGTTATTGGCCCCTTGTATATAAGTTGCGTTATATGTCTCCATAGTTAAAAGCTCAATGGATTCAAGTCAGCTGATCTTTACGGTTAGGCAGCAAGGCCTAAGTTAATTTCCAGGAAAATGGGCATTTAATTACGTTGTCCCTGCTTTTGCTCTATGAGGCGGTGCACCGTCGTGCTGGAACCACATACGTTGAAGCAAATGGAGAGCTATGTTTCTATCCATTCGAAAATTGTATTGAAGAGAAAATTTTCGTACAAGTTCTCATTTAATCGATTTTTTATTACGTGTGCACAAGCAACACACTGACATATTCTACTCCAAACGTTAACAGTGAATCGTTGCTGAAAACGACGCTACCTAAATGCACCTGGATTTTCCAAGTAGTACCAGTAATGTTCATTGTGTCTAACTTGTTGATAGGTATTTTCTGTAAAAGTGGCTTGACTACAGCACATTTCTCTGCATACATTCAGCGTATAATAAGCTTTTACACTTTAGAAAGCATTTACTTACACCTGTTTATCTAAAGCTTTTTTTTTACATATCCGTAGGAATCACCCGGTGACCCCGACGTGATAGAACATCCTGTATGTGTTTATATTAGTAATTTATATTTTGTGACATGTTTTCATTTTCTGTTTAATTTTTCAAATTCACTACTAACATGTTTAGTCAATTTATTTAACGTTTTACCGGCTTTATAGCAATCCATATCTTCAAAAATATATTCTTTAACCATTTATTAGTTGCAAATAATTCGTTCAGTTCGTGTATTTGTTTAATTGAATTAAAATTTAAACGGGTAAGATCCCGTTATGTATTAAAAAATAGTGAAGGAAATTGCACATTCTTTTTTTTGTAATGGCATTTAAAGTAATGTTTTATAGTTTATATTTTCAAATTCATTTAATAAGTTCGTTAAATCGACATTTTTCTCTTCTATATAATTGACAATCATATCGTTTTATTAATTTATAGATTTCGGATACCTAAAGCGGTTCTTAAGATTACTAAATTACCAGGTCCATGTAAATGTTAGTGTTTGTTTTAAATACGAACGGAATATGTTGTCTTAGTGTTACATATAAGCTATAAATTACACTTTTCTCGTCATGAAATTTAGTTTGAAGGCATTACCAGGAGTATTGGTAATGTTTGAGAACCCCTGGTGTAAAACAAACTAACCTCAAAATTCTTCCTTAATCTTGTGAATACAACACGTGCAATTGAAATATTGCAATTATCGTTAAAATTAATAAATAATGGGGAGAAAAGGAGCATTTGATACCACGCCTGCAAAGAAGGGGCCCGGCAGGAAAGCAAAGAAGCAAAAAGATCCAGTTTTCCCAAAAGCACTGCAAGGTAAGAATACGAATAATAAATAAATTAGTAGGATTAAGTTATTTCCGTGGCAATCCAGAAGTACCTGGTAATTATTTCGTTTTAAATTGTAGATGTAAACGAAACAGATAAGAAGCTAAGTCGGCGCCAGCAGCAGCGAGCTCGAAAGCGACTGCAGAAAGCTAACCTCAAAAATTTGGACAAAAAGAAAAATAACGTAAAACCACAAAACAACACAGGGCAGGGCAATAAAAGTACTGTTGCGAAAGGAAACTTGAATAACAACAAATCTGTAAAGAATTCCAAACGTTTTGGCAAAGCACGAAAATATGAAAGTGACGATGATGAGGAAATGGAACAGGAAGACGGTTCAGACGAGGAAGAGATTTCAGAAGATGAAGTAGAAGGAGAAGAAGCTTCTGATGACGAAAGTGATTCTGAAGAAACTATTGATAGGTCTAAAGGGTTCTCAGACGATAATAAATTATGGTTGAAGTTGAAAAAAGATGCGACTGCTGCTGTAGATGAAGATGAGGAAGATGAAACTGATTCAGAATTAAATGAGGAGGATGAAAGTGACGATGAGAATTTACAAGTAGGTTCTTTAAATGACGCTTCTGAAGATGATAGTGACAGTGATGATGAATTTGAGGACCAAATTAAGGAAGAAGAGGAAGATGATTTATTACCAGTTGAAAAAAAGGCAAAGAGGTTACGCCTAAAGCAACAAAGAGAACAACAGTTAGCAGATGAAGAACTTAAGTTAAACATTTCCAACCAAGAAATTTTCCAGTTTCCCACAGAAGAAAACGAGCAAGAACAGAAAAGCTTGCAGGAAGTGCAGCAACGTATTCGTGACTTAGTTGTAGTTTTATCAGATTTTAGTAAGCTACGAGATAAATCTCATTCTCGTACCGACTATTTAAATTTAATACATAAAGATTTATGTATATATTATAGCTACAATTCGTTCTTAATGGAAAAATTCATGCAACTTTTCCCTTTGTCTGAATTACTAGAGTTTCTAGAAGCTAGCGAGGTCGAGAGGCCTCTTACTATTCGCACAAACACCTTGAAGACACGCAGGCGCGATCTAGCCCAAGCCCTGATAAACCGTGGGGTAAATTTGGATCCTGTTGGTAAGTGGAGTAAAGTGGGCTTGGTAATATATTCGTCCCAAGTGCCGATTGGGGCAACACCTGAATATCTAGCAGGGCATTACATCCTTCAAGGAGCTTCTAGTTTACTTCCAGTTATGGCATTAGCTCCTCAAGAAAACGAAAGGATTTTGGATATGTGTGCTGCTCCTGGTGGAAAAGCTTCTCATATTGCAGCAATAATGAAGAATACTGGAGTGCTATTTGCTAATGATGTTAATAAGGATCGTATTAAGGCTGTTGTCGGTAATTTCCATCGACTTGGAATTATAAATTCAGTAATTTCTACCCAAGATGGAAGAAAGTTCCCGACAATTTTAAAAGGTTTCGATAGGGTATTGCTTGATGCTCCTTGTACCGGTACGGGTGTCATAGCAAAAGATCAAAGTGTGAAGACTAGTAAGGATGAAATAGATATTCAGAGGTGTTACAATTTGCAGCGTCAATTATTGCTTGCAGCAATAGATTGTGTGAATGCTAATTCATCAACTGGTGGTTATATTGTTTATTCCACCTGTTCTGTTTTACCAGAGGAGAATGAATGGGTTATTAATTATGCACTAAAAAAGAGGAATGTGAAGTTGGTTTCAACTGGTTTAGATTTTGGTACTGAAGGTTTTGTGAACTATCGACAATTTAGGTTTCACCCTACTTTAAACTTAACAAGACGGTTTTATCCCCATACTCATAATATGGATGGCTTTTTTGTTGCTAAACTGAAGAAATTTTCCAATGTTATTCCAAAATCGGCAGCAGATGATGATGGGGAGATCGAACCTCAAGCTGAGGAAGAAGATGTGAGTGAAGTGAAAGAGGAACAAGAAAGTGAAGTTAAAGAGGAAAAGAGGAAACAAGCAAAACGTCCTTTAGTACTTGCAGCTAATGCATCAATTAGTAAAAAATTTAAAAAAGATAATGCAGGAGCAGATCGGAAGACGAAAGAATCGAAAAATAAAAATAAAATAAAAAAGAAAAAAGGCCCTGTGACACCAACAAGTAAAAAACAGGAAGTAAAAGAAGTGAGTAACGTAACAGCAAAAAATAATGTTAATGGCAAAAAGAAAAATGCACAAAGTGCAGTTGGAGTGAAAACTGAAACACTTAAAAATAAGAATATGAAACAGAAAAAATTAATGAAGAAGAGCAAACAACAAACTGCTGGAAATAATGCTGCAGCTGTAAATATAAGTCCCGAGAAGAGCAAAATTAATAAGAATAATAATTTGAAAATCGAAAATACTACGAATAAGTCACAAAAACAGAAAATGAAAAATAAACAAGTGCTTGAGAAATCGAATCAAGAAGATATTCCCATGGAAGTAGCATTAAAAGTGCGTGATAAATTACAAAAAAAGGACAAGAAGGCCAAGAAGCACATTGGAGAGTTGAAGAAAAGTGAAAAGAAAATAGCAGGGAAGGGTAAAGTACAATTGGGACAGAAACATACCAATAAAATGAAGTTTAAAAATAAGAATAGAAATTAAGGGCTTTCTGTAAAAAATGATATAGCATTTGTTCCATGTTTTAATTTTTTAATAAACATGTTTTTGTAAAAGACTGTTTTGTTTAATTTTTGTAAACTTTTACTCTTAAGAATATGTTTTCTTTGGAACATCAACTTACTTTTTTTTTCTCTGAAATATGAAATTTTGAAATTTTTAAATCGGTAAGAATGTAATTATACTGTTTCTATGTATTGTGTACCACTTTGGTTTGTAGCAAAGCAAGTTTTATATTTATATGTACTTATATGTTATTTTTGGTAATAAATCATTTTTCTTTATTGGTTTACATTTATACATACCCGATTTATTTTAATGGAAACGGTTTACTGCAGAATGTATGATCTTATAAAGTTTAAATATGTTTGAACGATAATTTACAGAGTAGCTAAACCTGCGTAAGAAGATACAAAATCGATATTCTTGGAATACAAGAAACTAACATCAAAGGGTAAATAGATACAAAAATTCAAGAATATACATGGATCAACGGAGTTGGAAAAGAGAGCAGATATGGGACAGGTTTCCTGATTCATGAGGGAATAAAAACAAATAATAAGATGGGAAATAAACAAAAGAATAAGTGTATTAAGAGTCGCTATAGAAAAACAAGCATCATTAACACATGCCCCAACTGAAACAGCAGAGGAGGAACATAAAGAAAGATTTTATGAACACTTAGAGAACACAATCAACAAAATACCAAAGTTTGACAGAAATAATCATAGGCGACCAAATGCCAAAATAGAGAAAGAAAAGGAAATAGAGGAAATTGCAGCAAAAGGAAGCCGACACGAAAAAACGAACAGTAGTGAAGAACGACTAATCAATCTTGCGGCAAGAAATAATCTCGTTATAAAAAGTACAATGGTTAGATGTAGTAATTTCGAAAAGTTAAGAAATGAACGATTTAGCAAATTTGAATGCATTTCAAGTGCCCCACTCGTCGAGTTCGTTGCCAGTTGTTATTCTACGGTAGAATCTGCTTTATTATGTTACAAACTATAGCATTGAATACATTTAAATGCAGTAATTTGTTATGTTCGTTTGATTTTGTCACTCTATCTAAATTAGTCATATTATAATTGCCACTCCATAGTAATCAAAATTGCATTTTAATTGCCGTTCTTATGTTGATTATAGTTTTCGTTATTTCTTTTAAGACGAGTTATGGAGGCCAATTTCGTAAAGCCTTTGAAACTTACCTTTGTAGGCTAGATTTGCTGTTTAAAAACAATTCTCGAAAATGTTTACTCTCAGAAGTCGCACGTGTTATTCCTTTTAGAAGAATTGCATCATATTTCTCCATGTGGTATAATCTTTTGGGGAATGCAACTTTGCGTTCCATTTAGATCTTCAGTCGATTTTACACCTTCGCAGACTCCGGTCGCCTATGCCCATCTACGGGGGCGTTAAAGAAATTTAGTTAGGCAGTCGATTTTACACCACTGCAGACTATACGGGGGCCGCTAAGAAAATGTAGTAGGCGTAAAACTCTGGGCACAGACACGGACGGAATTATCGAAGATCAGGGTTTTTCTTGGCGGCTCTTCTGCTAAACCAAGTTTTATTGTAACATATTTTGCTTTGGGCAAATAGAATCTCGACCAAGCCGGATTTAAATAAAAATCAGCAGACTGTTAAGCTTTGGTGCATGGACAATTAAGTGTAATCGTCGTTTCGATCTGTATCGGATATAAGCAATTTAAAAACCCGTGAAGTTGTGCTTCTTAGAGCTGTAGTTTCAACCGTCTGAACCCCTTTGGCAAGTAACCTAATTCCCAGGGGCGTACCAGCAATTATTTCGTCCCAAAGTCTCCCGAGGAACGTCGCCTACCTTTTTCCCGGACCTGAAAATACCCTAGACTGTACCTGCATCTGGCAAACAACCCCGAAATTGTGCCTGCCCTTCTATCTACTCCATTCACCGGAAGTCAACGTAAAGGACCTAGTGTTTTTTGTGTGGTGAAAAAAAATCTTTTACGCGTTAACTTGCAAAATTCTAAGTGATTGAACCTTTTTTTAATGCGACAGGAGGCGACCTTCAGTCATTGATTGTCATTTCTTCCTGTTTGCTGTTCATTGATAAAAGAAATTACACACTGTATTATTTTTGTGAACTCAGACGCCACTGGCCACGTAGTTGTTTGGAGAATATAAATACCGTACGGGCGGCGAGTTCCTCCTCTTGAGCGCTCAAATTGATAGTTTGTAATACTGAAGTATAAAATCACCATTTGCCGTTATTTTTGTATTGTGTCATTTTCAATTGTTCAATTATATATGTTTTAAAATTTACTGCCTCTTTTATTGTTGATTATTTTGTATTTGTGTTTGCATGAATTTTGCAAGCTCTCTAAACAGGAGAGAGGCACAATAAAGGTGAGTTCGATTCCCGTAAGCTGCTGGCTCTTCGGCCTTCCACGAGAACCTGCAATCAGCTGTATTTGGAAGGTGGCGCTCACTAATTTTGACCTTCTCTGTACACAACCAGGAAGATTTCCTCCCATAAGCGATTTCCGTGAACTCCCCCTACTCCTTTGAGCTAAGCTGCAGGCCTTTTTCCACCTATCCTATTGCGGGTGGACGAAAAAGCTCGTTTGGCCCGTAACAAAATTTTGGCGTCGTAACGTGGGACTTTTTTGCCATCGATTTCGCTAACAAGATTTTGGTGCCCCATCGCGCGTCCTTATCGCCATTTTTCTCGCTTATTGGAAGGATTTTCGTGTAAATCTTTTTCCTTGAAAAGTTGTGTACGTTTCCCGATTGTTTTCACGAATTTTCTCTTAACTTTGTGTCAAATTTTCCGCATTTGAATTATTTTTGATTCTCGATATTTATTTTGGATTTGTTTTTGTATCTTCTCGAGTTTTCCTTGTAATTTACCGTGGTTAGTAAACTATGGGTTTGAAGCATGGGAAATAACAAAAAGAAACATGGAAATAATAAAAGCTACAGAAATGATGTACTGGAGGCGTAGTTGTGGCGTAACGAAACTGGACCGAATCCCAAATACAGAGATAAAAAGAAGGATGGGAGTAGAACGAACAATTATGGACGGTATAGAGGAGAAACGACTTAAGTGGTACGGTCATGTCCAAAGGATGGAAGGGGAGAGATGGCCACAAAAAATTCTTAAATGGAGACCACCTCAAAGAAGAAAACGAGGAAGACCGCGTCGAACCTGGATTGAGGGCGTACGAGAAGCCATGACAGCAAGACATATGGAAGAAGAAGACTGGAGGGATAGAGACAAGTGGAAAAGGGGTTGCGAGAGACGTCCTGTGTGATGTACAATTATTATATATGCCATATATTGTATATATAATGTATACTCGCAAATATATATATATATATATATATATACAGGGTGTTCCTAAATATCATGTACATACGGAAGGAGGTAATTCTTTGGCTTATTTCATGACTAAAAGTTCATATAAACATAGGTCCGCAAACGCTTCGTTACTGATCTACGGGGTGTTGAAATTTCAAGATTTTTTTAGTTTTTTCTTTATAGCTCCTGCAGTTTTTGAGATATTTAGCTCAAATTTGGAATACAAATGGTTGTGAGAATCTACAGGGAGTTACTTTTTCAGGCGTCATGTCCCCTTTTCTCCCCCTGAACTTTTCGCGGTGCGCCGCTGGTAGATTCTAAAATAAATAATGAGTTTCTTGTTTTGTTTAGAATCTTTTCGTTCTCCTGTATTTTTTTCGTATCTGCGACGGTTTTCGAGAAAGAAAATAAAAAACGATTTTCTGTAATTCGCTAGACGAAATTAAAATTTTTAAAATGATCTAGTAGGCTCTGGATTTATTTGCATAATCTCATGTTTCCATTAATTTTGACAGTTTAGTCGGCACTACCTGTTAAAAATTAAAGCTGGGATTACCCGGTTCTTGTAGCAATGATTTATTACAATTCGAAAAACCAAAACAATAATCATAACAAGGGAACTACGTTACAAAAATTGTTGAAAGTGACCTCCTCCAACCCTTATACATGCCTCCGCGGCTCCGCTCTTCTTCTCATTGATGCCGTACTCTTTCAAACACCCCCGGAGTATTTCTTACGGTTTCAAATACATCTAATATTCGATTGCGTAAGTCATCAACGGTGAATGGTGTTGTATACACTAGAGATTTGAGATGCCCCATAGGAAAAAAATCTAGGCTATTTAAGTCAGGGGATCTAGGGGTCCATGACTGAGGTCCACCCGCCCTATCCAATTGTTCTGATACACATCATTTAAATACTCCCGAGACAAAATAGAAAAATGTGCTGGGGCGCCATCGTGCATATACCATATTTGATTTCTCAGCAAAAGAGGTAAGTCTTCGAGTAATAAAGGCAATTCGTGTTGCAAAAAATGCTTGTATGACCAGTAAGTCGACCAGACAAACAGAAAGGGCCAATCAAATGATCCCCAATTATACCACCCCATACATCTAATGTGACTGCTCTTGAAATGCGTTTCTAGAATTCCATGTGGATTTTCCTGAGTCCATATGTAGTTGTTATGAAAATGTGTAATAGAATTCCTTGAAAAATTGTCTTCGTCGGTAAAAAGGATTTTACAATCAAAATTGGGATCTACTGCTATCCTATTGAGGTACCACTGGCAGAAATTAATCCTTAAAGAGAAATCTCGATGAAGAAGCGCCTGCACCCTTTGAATGTGGTAAGGGTATAGAAGAGAATCACGCAAGATACGCCAAACAACTTGATGACTAATATTTAAATGTTCAGAGATTTTTCTGGTGCTAGTGTCTGGATGTTCTTCTATTTCATTTAGAACAGCTTCTTCGATCTGTGGTGTTCTAACAATACGTGGTCTACCTGCATCATTGGTATTCTTATTAAAAGTTCCAGTTTCTACAAGACGCCTATGAATGTTTGAGAATATTCGATGATCAGGTATGATTCTATTGGGATAGCGCTCCATGTACAGACGTCTGGCTTCTCTTGCATTTCCATTCGCAAAGCCATACATAGATGAAATGCATCTCAGCCATGTCAGAATTCGTAAAATTTGGTATTGTTACGAGATTATAACGAGTATTTAAAACACTTTTACACCTTACAGTTTACAACTTCAACCTTTAATTTATAAACGTATGCAGACACAAGTTACGATTACAAATGCAAACTGTCAAAATTAATGGAAACATGAGATTATCCAAATAAAGCCAGAGCCTACAAGACCATTTTAAAAATTTTAATTTTGTCTAGCGAATTACAGAAAATGGTTTTTTATTTATTTTCTCGAAAACCGTCGCAGATACAAAAAAACTACGGGAGAACAAAAAGATTCTAAACAAAACAGGAAACTAATTTTGTATTTTAGAATCTACCAGCGGGGCACCGCAAAACAGTTCAGGGGGAGAAAATGGGCATGACCCCTGAAAAAGTATCTCCCTGTAGATTTTCACAACCATTTGGCATCCCCAATGATGTAAGCCCTGCAGCGTAACCTGTATTCCAAATTTAAGCGAAATATCTTAAAAATTGCAGGAGCTATAAAGAAAAAACTAAAAAAATCTTGAAATTTAAACACCCCGTAGATCAGTAACGAAGCGTTTGCGGACTTATGTTTATATGAACTTTTAGTCATGAAATAAGCCAAAGAATTACCTCCTTCCGTATGTACATGATATTTAGGAACACCCTGTATATACATAGTAAATTTGTGATGAAACATTCCTGTTTTGTTAAATTTTCTTGTAGATGTCTTTAAAATTACCACCCAACTTTGTGAATTTTCAAATTTTGTTACAATACTTTTTAAATTTCCATTTGTTTTAGAATTTTAGCGAATTTTCGTAGATTTGTTTGAATTTTTTTTGCCTTCAGTGAGTTTGTTGTTAATTACGTTATCTTTGGTTAAGAATCCAGTGTCGCACACTTTTAGAATTTTGTAGAACCTTTATTTTTGGATATTTTTAGTTCCCTATTCCGAAATTTCGCGAAACCTTGTCGTATTTTCGTATCGTTTTCGTTTATTTTCGTATAATGTTTCTGTCGTTTTCGTTTGTTTTTGTTCATTGTAGTTTGATGTCGTTTATTTTAACTTCCGCTTTTGAAATTTTTGATTATTTTCGAGATTTATTTTGTCGTTCTTCTGTCTTTGTGTTTGTTATCAAGGCACTTGGTAAGTCGAATATTTTGAAGTCATTTTCTTTACTTTAGCGCCTATGGTATTTCGTTGTTAGATTGAACCTTCAGTTAATTCCGTTATCGTCTCGTTACCGTTTCGCTATCGTTATTGCTGCCGTTTTGCCCTTAACGTTATCGTTACTGTTTTTGTTGTCTGGTTAGCGTTACCGCTGCCGTTTTGCCCTTAACGCTACCGATACCTTTTCCGTTATCGCTCTCGCTTTCGTTTACCGCGTTGCCGTTAGCGTGTCTCTCTTTTCTTTTTCGTCATGGTTCAGTTCTACTGTTCTTTTTCTGACTACCAATTTTGCCCTTACTCTTTGGTTTGTAGCCTGTAAACCCTTTTTCGCCTTGTTGCATTTGATTGACTCCGTTTGTTGTGAGGCTATTGTGATGTGCTCATTTTTAGTTCACCATATGTCGTATTCGTTGATAGCTGCAATTCTTTTTGCTTCATTTAGTATCGATATATAGCAAAAGATAACAACTATCAACGAATTGCACATGCGGTGAACAAAAAATGAGATAAAAATTTCTAATAACGCGTTTGTTTATTAACTATTGGAAGCAATTGAGTTAAAACGTATTTTCCGCTATATATTGTTACTAAATTAATTTTCTCTTACACCAGAATTTTGTAGGTATTTCCTCCTTAATGCTGTTATGATAGCTAGCGTTATCTATAGTTACTAATTAAGGTTTTGTATGATTTGGTACGAATTGATTTATATACCATTGCATTTTCTATGTTCATGTTATTATGAAAATCATATTTATTTGCTCCAATTTTGAAAATTAATGAAGCCTCTTTTATAAAACCCTTACTATCGTCTGTATGAAGAACTATGTACCTGTGTCCGTTTCCAGCTTTTTTGGACGCTGTTCCCAATATGCCATCTTGCCAATTATTTATGTGTGATCCTCTGCTAAAAATCCAAGTTGCCCTGAGAAATTGTGGGTATAGTAGTGTCATTAGTTTTTGATTTTTTAAATATTGCCAAAGAAATGCGGTTTTCTTAAGCTGAACATTGGGTTTTCCCATTAGATACAACCTATTGTTTGATTTTTTCCATTTGAAATCAATTTCTTTGCACCATTTGTATAATGCCCAAATATAAAATTGGAACTCTTATTGGTATTTTTCAATTATGCGTTGATGTAACGTTTGCATTGTTACTTGTTGCTTGGTGGTATACATCTTGTACCCTACATCTCATGGATTTTTTCAATATAGGCGTTATTTGCGTTTTAACCGCTATCATTTTCTGCGGCATATTTTGTTCATAAACATGTTTTGATTCCATTTCGTCTGGAACTCTCAAGAACAACAAAGCGCGATTAGGAGGTAAAACTAATCCTTTTTCTCTTCGTAATATTTCGCCTCCCTGTTTAAAATACTTCTAAACATTCAAAATCAGCTGTTGGGACTGTTCGTTATATCTCGACATGTTAGAATCGAAAATGCGGTGACTTATTTAGCGGAAGCTGATGATAATGAGCATCTCACGATAAAAGTAAAAATTTACATAAATAGTAAAATAATACCTAGTTAGCATTTTTGTTTTATGAATTGCTGGAGCATGCCTTACAGAAGAATTGACCAATTTATCCGTAGACCACATTCAAGACGTAGGCTCTTCATTGATAATCAGTATCCCTAACACAAAGAACAAGCTACTAAGAAAGTTTGTGGTTACAGAAGAACAAGTCAATATGGATAGTCTTAGCGTATATCGTAAATATGCAAAACTAGGTCGTGCTCACACCAATCATCGTCGGTTTTTTTTTGTATTGTAATCTTTTTTTTTTACTCATTCATACTACCGTTCCCCCCCCGGAACCGCTTTCGCATTACTTCAGGGGGGTGCGGGCGTCCCTTACATACTAAACATTCATGCAACATGCACCCTAAACTTAACTAAGCAAATGCGGTCGCCCCAGTCGGGATTCGATCGCCCCAACGGAGCAACTGCATTTACTGTGACCTCGAGTGGCCAATGCGTTCTCGCACTCGACCACCGCGGTCCCTTGTATTGTAATCTGGGAAATGTACACTGCAGATAGTTGGAAAAATAAGCTTGCAAAGGTGCCAAGGAAAGTTGCTACTTTTCTAAATTTACTAGATGCAGTCTTGTATATAGTCCATCTCACCTAAGAACTCCGATGGAATTTCTGCGTGCAGCGTCAACATGCAAGTGCTGTTATCTTTGCATCTCTGTCAGCGGCTCACTAAGCGCTGTTTCTCAGACCGAGGTCGGATGTCTTGCGCACATGAATTCAGTGCATCATAACGGGCAAAGCTTTTAGTCAGGGGCTAATGACGTTAGAGCGAGATGGCTTGTACTTGCGCATGTTCTAGCTTCATTCTTCAGAAGCCCAGCGAGGGGAAAGCAAACGTGCGGTTCTCAACAAGTATTAATGAATTTTGTTCTATTACTAATAATACGTAGTAATAAACATCAAAATCTGAATGCGATGTGCACGTTTGTTTCCAGGATTTATTTATTTATTGATACGTTTTACAAATACAGCATCTTTTATTTACAAGTAAAGGCAGGAGACATCACATCACATTATGTTTAGAACCGTTGACCATACTAGTAGTCTTGATTTATACGAAGCGTCGCTACTTCAAAGTGACCTTGAAAGGAGTTCTTACATGAGATAGACTATACTGGCCATTGTCTGCGAAGATCATCAGCTACTTTGCAAGCCAACGCAGGAGCAAATATAACTACCATAGAGCTTCATGGGGATGGCGTTCGACAACCGTCGCAGAAGGTTATATTGAATATTGCATTGAGAACAAGACAACCATTGAGAACAAAGTGTAGTAGGATACAAGTAGTGTGGATCATGTTCTGAAGGACACCGCAAATTTAAATTCAAGTGTAATTTTTTTTTATATTGTATGTTTATTAGCAATCAGAATATTAGTACATTCTATGAGCTAATGTTTTGTATTATAACTAGGCTTGATTGGTAGACTCCCAGTGGAGTCATCCCTCCTTTAAACAGTTAGGTCTTTTGGCCACTTCTTTTGGAGGCGTCTGTGTTGGGGGTCTTCTGTCAGTGGTGGAAGAGTTTCATTTGGGTGAAGCTCCAGTGCTGTTTGGTGCTTAATAGCATACTGTTTGATTACGTCTTTCACGTAAGGGATGTTGAAGTCTACATGGAGTGTCTGATTTGTCACGTACCAAGGTGCGGCTGCCATAGTACGGATGGCTTTTGGATTGAAAACGTTGTATTACTTCAACATTCGATCGACTTGCGCAACCTCATAGCTGACAGCCATAGGTCCAGATTGGTCTGATAATTGACTTGTATAATAATATTTTGTTTTCTAGGGATAGATTGGAGTGATTCAAGTGTAAATGAAAATTGTCATTTCGATGTTGTACCACATTCCATTAATTTAACTTCTTGTGAAAATGTAACATTTAATTTTATTGTTAATAAATGAATTATTTACCTAAAATGTTGGTTCACAATAAAAACTTCCTAGGGAGAATTTTTGAAGATTATGTATCTATAATCTATTCAGGATTGATTTGCCATCCAGCAGGCTGTTTTTTTTTAAGTTGCATTTCTTAAATATTATTTGATTGATTTCTAGCAATGTCAAAATGAAAATGCCCAGTTGCCAGCTCTAGAGTCCCCTACTTTTCTTAAATAATCTAGTAAGTTTAGAATTAATAAAACACATAATATATTATACCTACTTAATTGTCAGAATGGTGAAAGTTATTAACAATGTGATTAAACTGCAAATTGAGAAAGCTTTCAACCACTATAAAAGAGATAGGCCAGACTTCACACGATTTACCATTATAAATCGATTAATTGATACATTTGGGGTAAGCATGTATTATTTCTTAAATATGCAATTGCAAATTACTTATAATTTTAGGTGTTTGAGCATTCTATAAGGGACATTTTATCACAAAGACAGGACGTTTTGAAATCTTCCATTTGTAGTATACGCGCTAAGACGGACGTTTTCTTAAATTACACGTTTAGAAAAGATTTGCAACGACAAATTTGGCAGTATCATCTGAAGAATGAACATTTTACTCTCGACAAACTCTTGGCTGACTCTCGTGATAATTTTGAATACAAGGGGGGCAGGACTCTTTATTCAAAATTATTAAATCAATGGGTTACAAACACAAAATGGTGAATGGACGGAAAATTTTATGTGAACAAAAACACGTCGTTGCATCAAAAATTACATTTTTGAGACAATTTCTCCAATATCAAAATTCCAGTGAAAATGTGACATTCGTGTACCTAGACAAAACGTGGAAGAAAAAACTTTGGGAGTTAATTAAACCTTTTACAGCACACTGAAATAAAAGATACGTAACTGACGAAATTTTGAAAAAGCGCAAATATGAGGTTCTTCGATTGCCTCCATACCATTGTCAATACAACCCAATTGAAATGGCGTGGGGGTTTTGTAAGACCTATTACAATAAGCACATAAATTCGCAGCCAAAATCGAAAGACAAGGTTGTAAATTTATGGCGTGAGGCTCTTTCAAAATGTACCCCCGACATGTGGTAAAATTCTGTGAGCATTGTGAAAAACTTATTTCGGAAGACTGCACAAAACATTTGGGAAATCTATCGTTGAAAATATTCCTCCTTTCATTATTTCAATTGGGGAATCTGATTCAGAATCGGAGGGTGCCGATGATTCAGATACTTCTAGTAATATCATGAAGGTGGAATAGGGTAGGGGATATTCTTTTGGCATCTAAATTGTGAATGAGTGTTTTACAGTTTTTATCTCGCCCGAGAAAAACACTGACCTCAGTGGAATACGAACTTGGGTCTCTTAGCACCAGAGACAAACAGTCAACCACTGGACTACCATAATATCAATTTGAAACATGAGCGGCATGGACGTTAATTCTTCTTAATTTACTGCAAGATCTAAATATAGGACAACAAAGAATGGCGTGGAATATGCATACATACGATTTGAGTTCAGAATTCTCGTGTAAAAAGAACAGCAATATGTATTTGATGGGTGTTACGACAACATTTAAATTATAGTTATTATTTTATTTATAATGAAATCATTATTATGTCTAAGTATACACTATTCACGATTGATTTGCCACCCAGCAGGCTGTGTTTTTTTTTTTCTTAAGTTGCCTTTCTTAAATATTATTTGATTGATTTCTAGCAATGTCAAAATGAAATTGCCCTGTTGCCTGCTCTAGAGTCCCCTACTTTTCTAAAATAATCTAGTAAGTCGAAATTCAGGGCAAAATTACTAAGAAAAAACTTTGGGAGTTAATTAAACCTTTTACGGCAGACGGAAATAAAAGATACGTAACTGACGAAATTTTGAAAAAGCGTAACTGTGAGCATTGTGAAAAACTTATTTCGGAAGACTGGACAAAACATGTGGGAAATTTATCGTTTGAAAAATATATTCCTCCTTTCATTATTTCAATTGGAGAATCTGATTCAGAATTTGAGGGTGCCGATGATTCAGATACTTCTAGTGATAGCATGAAGGTGGAATAGGGTCTTAATTGTGAATGAGTGTTTTACAGTTTTTATCTCGCCCGAGAAAAACACTGACCTCAGTGGAATACGAACTTGGGTCTCTTAGCACCAGAGACAAACAGTCAACCACTGGACTACCATAATATCAATTTGAAACATGAGCGGCATGGACGTTAATTCTTCTTAATTTGCTGCAAGACCTAAATATAGGACAACAAAGAATGGCGTGGAATATGCTCTGTATACATACGATTTGAGTTCAGAATTCTCGTGTAAAAAGAACAGCAATATGTATTTGGTGGGTGTTACGACAACATTTAAATTATAGTTATTATTTTATTTATAATCATTATTATATCTAAGTATGTCTTTACTTAAACATGAACCAAAATAAACGTCAAAATAAATTGAGGTTATAAACGAGGAACTTTAATTTACACTTAAAAATTAATTCATGAACAGCAAAGTGAATTACAGCTATAAACTAATTACTTACAGGAGAGACAAGTAATCAACTGTCAAATAACAATTATTTAGATAACCTCAAAACATCAGGTGTTTGCGGCTCGGCAGCTGGTTATGAAGCGACATACATTTACCGACGCATAACTGATGCACAGCCTACTATAAACGTGGGAGTTTTTGAACACGGTTTATTATAAACCAATATTGAGCAGCAATAGGCGGACATTAAATGAACAAACAAGCTCCACTGGCAACATTGCCTGCTTTCAAAAAACATAACCTCCATCAAGAAAAACTAGTATAACCCAACTTAATTAACTGACAAATTTCAATGATACCACAGCCTGTTGGATGGCAAATCAATCGTGAATAGATTATAAGTGACTGGTACAATTTTTGAAATGCCTTCGATACAATATCGCTATTTTTGGGTTGGAATATGAAAAACCAGTTTTAGATTGATGAAAACACATCTTCTTTGGATTTTGTGTGAAGAATACATAACTTAAAATATAACAGTATTTTCCTATAATACTGTTCCAATTTAATAAAGTTTAAACTTTATGGATCAAAATTCCATAATTTACATGAAATGCGGTAGTACTGTATATGATCATGATAATTAGGTTACTTCAAAATACGTCATGTCAATAAAACGTCATTTGTCACAAAATTTATGAAGCGTCATGCTCTATAGTTCAGTAAACTTATTATTAGGTACTGTAAGAAAGTAACGATAATAAACAAATGTCTTTTGATTTCAACCGCAAGAAAATATACGGAAAATGATGAGGGATCCACACAACTCATTAAAATACCGCGAAAACTCGCCGAGTACTTTTAAAAACGGATGCCCGTAATTCTGCTGTATCCAAAATTAAGTTTCTTACGTAAATCATAACAATCTTACGCTGAAGTGGCGATATCTTAACCGCAAAGGAAAAGTTTCAGGAAATTAGTTCAGTGGCACTTCGTTTCGATAATGAATGCACTGTTTAGAAATTTTTGATATCATTTATCGAGAACTGCATGCGGTTATTTATTGCTTCCAATGTGAATGGTTACACAGTACAAACTGGTACCACGAAGTCATAATATATATTTACAAATTTACATGCGTGGTATAGTAAAACTTGTTAATTGAAGATATCCCCTGCCACTGGAGTCAGCAACCATAGCACAAATAAACTTTAAGAATCTATTAAAGTGGAGCAGTTTGTAATCAAAATCCAGTAATAAACGACAGGCATGCATGCTTCATTTCGTAAAATTGTAATTGCTTTACACCTACTCTGCCTATTTGCGCGAGTTTGTCCAAGGAAGCGGGACAAAATTCGTACGAAACCGAGCGAAAATGAAGTTTTTGAAAAAACGCATGTGATCACAGTGAAATTTCCCAAAATTGATTTTCCCGCCAATTCTTCAACCAGGATGGAACCGACAGTCTCACGTAGAAGGATCGATACAAACGTGGAACCAATTCCCGGTACTGAAGGTGAAGGTAACGACCGAAACGTTATTGTTCGTGCTTTTAATTTTTAGAAAATTGCCAAACCCAAATTTTCAAGAAGGAACTAAGTTTGTTAAGGCAGAAAATTAAATGTGAACCTCGAGATACGATAGTGGATCTAATTTCACCTGTTGGAGATATTGTAAGTAATATTTATTTTCGAGTATTGACTTTTGGTACATTTTTATTTTCTATGTGGAAAGATATTATGATGGTAAATTTTGCTAATTTTAAATTAACCAATTTTAATGAAATATGCCAATATAACGTAACAACAAAAATAAGAGTCAAACAATATGTTGCCTTCAGGAACCGGAAATTAAAGGGGGAAATTTGTTTGCTATCTTATTGACCTAGGGCAGTGGTTCTTAATCTTTTTAAGCCGCAACCCATATTTGAGAAATACGTTCATGCCGCGACCCAAAAAAGCCAAATTTGTTTCATTACCTTTTTTAAATCATATTTAAACAATTTTGTTCATTTTACAATGGTGGCCTTTTTTTAACACACATATAAAATAAATTTAATAATAAAGATAAACGAAGGTACTTTTGGATCCAAGGAATATTTAATTAATAATCATGTGTTTTTAATAATTTTTAATGAACAAATTAAAATATATTTTTAAACTTATTGAAAATAAAGGTAGTAAAATATTTAGTTTTAACTTATTCCTAAAAATAATAAGAAATATCAATGCATATGTCAATATTACAATTTACTTTCGGCTTAGACCGCGTCGTCATTTGGGAACTACACCCAGCATTATCAGGTAAGAACCGACCTGTAGCTTGTCTGCCTACCTGATAATGCTGGGTGTAGTTCCCAAATGACGACGCGGTCTAAGCCGAAAGTAAATTGTAATATTGACAGTTCGAGAAACCGCGAAAGCCTCAAAGAATATATCAATGCATATGTTAAATCTTTTACATTTTAAAAGCAAATCGTACCTTTTTAATGAGAACCTTGTGCTTGAATACATTTTGAAAGATCTTGAAACCTCGGTCGAAAGCTTGTCAAGGAGCAACTTATATCTATTCAAGGATGTAACTTGTTCCGGTATTTGTTTTTTATCGTACACAGAGCCGAAAAACCAGCATCGAACATATATGTTGTTGAAAAGGGCAATAACACTTTTAGTGCTTCCATTAACAATTATTGGCTTTTCGGTTTTTAGTTTTAAGCAGAAAGCACATAAGATTCAGTGTTTTTGTCGAAATTGTATCGAAGTGCTTGGTCACTCTGTATTTCTATTAATTGTTCTTGAAATTGATTAATAATGACAAATTCCTCATGCAAATCACTTACATCAAAATTAAATGGCATTTGAACCCAATTATATTTGAAAATATCGACTGCTGGGAAGTATGGATCAAAGTCTGCTATTAGTTTTTCTACATGCTTAATAATAACTTTCTGTATTTCTAAATCTCTGATATTAATATTATTGTCTTTAACAAGTAAATTAAGAATCGGGAATGAAGCAAGTTTCTTTACTTTAACCTTATTTCTCCATAATTGAGTTTATTTTTAAAACTCGTAATTTTTTCAGTTAATTCAATAATAGTATTATTATGTCCTTGCATAGACGTATTTAGATTATTTATTTCAAATAAAATATCTGACAAATAAGCAACTTGAGTAATCCACTTCAACTCGGAGAATTTAGATGCTAGTAGGTGTTTCTTTTCTATCAAAAATATTTCGACTTCTGTCCGTAAGATAATACTCTTTGAACAACTTTGCCCCTGGACAGCCATCTAACTTCAGAATATAATAAATGTTCGTATTTTGCACCAAATTCGAAATACATTTCGCGAAAAATTCTACAGTTAAAAGTTCTTAATTTGATCAAATTGACTATCTCAACAATTTCATCCAAAACGATACATAATTCGGGTGATAATTTTTTTGAACCAAGATTTTGTCTATGTTAAAACAATGAATCGATTTAATTTGTGGATTCATTTATTTTGCTCTTGTCGAAAATCCCTTTTCAGATGCTGTCATGGCAGCTGCAGCGTCGGTGCAAATACTGAAACACCGATTCCAATTTAATCCTTCTTCTTTAAAAGACGAATCGACCATAAGAAAAATATCTTCACCTTTAGTTGTTGGTTTGCAAAATATTAGTGTCCTCTTGTATATCCGTTAAACCTGGATACCGCACGTAAACCATGAGCTAAGCAATTTTTATAGCAGAAGTAAGTTGATTCTTAATATCAATTGACATATCATTAATTCGTAAACGAATTGTATCATTTGATAATGGTATCTTTTGTAATTTATTTGCACGTTCATCTCCGCATATGATACGTGCCATGTCGATTGCAGTAAGTTTTATAAGTTTTTCAGCAGTATTATGGGGTTTCTTTTGTCTTGCAATATGCCAAACCACATGAAAAGAAGCAAAAATGTAGCTTGTTTGATAGAATTTATAAAACCACTACTACTTGGTCCTAGGTCCTAGGGTATCGTTTTGTTTTACACTGTGCAACCATTACTATTATTTTCGAAAACTTTTGTGAAATTTGTCCTGTATTTTGTTTTCGATACTGTTGTTGCATGAAAATCATTTTCGATATACGTAGTTCCAAAAACATTAATCTCCTCTTGGTATTAATATGTCATTCCCAGAACATCATCATCAGCATTTGTAACATTGAGCAACAAGTTTTGTGAACCTTCATATACAGAATCGTTTTGGTGTTTCTTAACATAGCATTAATCTAATGCTCCTCACCATGCTATTGATGCTCAAAACAATTTATTTTAAATTTGTTAAATAATATAGGCTAGAACGGTTCTCTAAAGAGAATTTAACTGCGAGGAACTTTTTAAGATTTTAGAAAATTGTGAAAGTGTTAATAAAAATATGGTATGAAGTAAACTTTAAGTTATTTGATATATCCTAGCAAGGTACTTCTAATACATTGATCACCACCCCAAAATTATTAATTTTAACATTGTACAAAGGGAGTTTTTATGTTATCTATCTAAGAATAAAGGAAACAAGTTAGAGAACATACAAAATTTTATTTTTCAACATAAGAACCATTAACGCTTACAGATTTATTTCAACGTTTTTCTAATAAAGCTATGTCTTCGAAAAAAAGTTCTTTTGATAACTCTGCAAAATACGATTCCACAGAGTTTTCAAGTTCTCATTCGACAAAAAGCGACGCCCTCTCAAGTGTTTTTTGAGTTTTGGAAAGAGATAATAGTCAGAGGGAGCGAGAACGGAACTGTTCGGTGGATACCGTAATTCCTCAAAGCCACATTCATCAATTGCTTCTTTATGCTTTATGCAGCCTGCAGTTGTCGTGTAGAAGTCTTTTCTTGCGTATAGCTGCTTTCAAATTGATTATTTTTATTTTGTAGATATTCCCTGTTATTTTAGACCCTTTTGGCATGTACTCAATCCATAAAATCCCTTTAGCATCTCAGAAAACTGTGCTCATCACTTTTCCCCCTGAGAATTGCGTCTTCGCCTTTTTGGGTGGTGGAGAGCCTTTATGAAGCCATTGCATGGACTCTTGTTTCGTCGGTGGGTCCCAGTCGTGTACCCAGGTCTCATCCGCAGTTACAATTTTAAAGAAGAAGTCCTCATCTGTGTCCCCTACACAATTTTTTTTAGGAGTTAGCAGCCTGGGTATCCACCGTGCTGGCAACTTGTTCATTTCCAAATCTTCATGAAGGATTTTAATAACAGATGTTTCTGATATACCTGCTTCTCTTGCAACAACTAAAACTGTCACTCGGCGATCACTCAATCACGAAATATGACCTCCGGTGTTCGTGCTTCAAGAGGTCTTCCGCACTTTGGGTCATCCTGAATCGACTCCCTGTCCCATTTGAATTGCTTACCCCAAAATTTAAGTTCAAAAAAGGACGGGCTATTTTCCCCATACACAGCCACCATTCTCTCATGGATATTCTTTGGATTATTGTCTTCTTTCGATAGAATATTTATGACGCTTCTGTGTTCAAGTTTTAAATCACTCATTTTTGTACCTCTAACTCTATACAGAAAAGACAAATCTTAAGCGAGTTGTATCAGACTTGGAGGATACACTCTAAAATGTCACCGAGACTTGACATAATAAAATTATCACGATAGCATTTTGTTTCCATAACTACGTAGATAACATAAAAAACTCCCCTCGTATTTTGAGGAAGATTAATATTTTAACGAGAATTTTGGGTTTCTGTATATATATTTTTGTTGTTGAATTTGAAATAAGGTAATACCACAGAGTACCTATTATGGGTACTCTGTAGTAATACGTAAGAAGCGACAAACACACAAACAAACAGAAACAATGTAAAAACACAACCGGTATCATTCTAGGTTATCAAAAGTTGATCCAAAATTAATGTCTTCTAATACGGTATGTTTGCACTTCGAATAGAAATCCAATGTTTTTCTAGGAAATTGATTCCCACTTCTCTAATAGAGAAATACGAAATTGGTTTAAGTTATTTGGC